>BGPR01000042.1:1523859-1548663 GCA_013235015.1 Araneus ventricosus | reverse complement strand
CCAAGTATTATTCCGATCATAGGTTTAGCTTAGTTTAGTTATATTAACGACCCGTTTTGAACGAATTTTAGTCCAAGTATTATTCCGATCATAGGTTTAGCTTAGTTTAGTTATATTATCGACCCGCTTTGAAGCAACACGAAGGCTATTTTGGGACGGATCTCGTCATTTTGAACCGCGGTCAGATGACGAGGACGACACCTGAGCTGGCATCCCCTCTCCAACCTTCCATGCCACACCAGCGAGAGGACGTTTGACCCTCTACATATGATTTAACTTGAAACAGGCCCCATACACGATGGATCTTCAGTGGAATTGGGTTTCGAACCTGTAACCCTCCGGCTCCGAGGCGGAAACCTTACCACTAGGACACCGCGGCCTCATTCCGATCATAGAATTTTGAATTACGCAAAAAGTTCCAATTTTTTCACAAATTGTAATATGGCGCTGCACATACGCAGTTGGCAAGTCAATTAGCCGAAAGAATCACAGAAATCACAATTTTAAGATCGAGCTGCAAACACCTTTAATCATTAATCTTTTTAACCTTTCCCTTACGGGCATTATAGATACTATACTAATATACATACATAAACCACTCCGACCGACTCGCTCAAAGGGTGCTTCTAGAAGCCGGTCATTCACTTGAAGTATAGCCATGCCATTTGTACAAGCCCGTTTTTTCCCACCCATTTTAATCGAAAAATACAGGCACGCTATTGACTTAATATTTAAAAGGACTAACTCTGAACGATGGTATTGGGGAGCGATCTTCTTTCCCTCTCTACAGCTGCTTGTCAATCGCTCTTCGATTTTCCCCAGTCAGCAGATTTTAATTTATGCTACCCTCAAAGCGAGGCTTCAATCTACGCAAGGCATTGTTCTTTTCGCCAGCCCCTTTCAGGGTCCCTTTGAAGCGAGACTTTAAATTCCAGTGTTTATGCTCCGATTTCAGTCCAGTCGGAATTTCAACCACCACAAGCCATTTGGCCGATTTCCATAGATTTTGATGGATTTTTCCTTCCCGCATTCCAAAATATCCAGTTTATCTGTGAAGTGAATGACAGGCTTAATAGATTAGGATTTCACTCTCATCGAGTTGAACTATTCTGTATCTGATTTAAATTAACTGCCTTGTCCTATTCAATCAGCCCGTGTTTGATGTTGAAATTTATTCCTAATGAAGGTAATCAAGAAAAACAACTCCATCGGCTGTAGAAGGGAATCCCAGAATTTATTTTTTAAATACTTTAAACAGGAGATAGTATTTTCCGGTTTCTTTTCCAAACTGTCCGATCCGCTTAGAATATCTGAAGAAACATCCTCTTCTAACTGGGATTTTGACGAAGAAGCAGGAAACAACAACAATAATAAGGAATGTCGCTGAATGTCACAAAATTAAATTATTAAAAACATTTGATAACGGGGACTTTGACGAAGTAGTAGGGATGAATTCATAAACAGAATGTCGCTGAATATCACAAAATTAAATTATTAAAAACATCCTCTTATAACTGGGATTTTTATGAACAAGCAGGAAATAATTCGGAAAAAGAATGCTGCGGAATATTAGAACATTAAACAATTAAAAAAATATCCTCTTATAACGGAGCTTTTAACTATGTAGTAGGAGACAATTAACAAATAGAACACCCCTGAAGATCTCAAGTTAAATAATTGAAAACATCCTCTTATAACCGGGGTTTAGACGAAGAAGCAGGAAGCAATTCACAAAAAGAATGTTGCTGAATATCACATCATTAAACAATTAAAAATATCCTGTTATAACGGAGATTTTAACGAAGAAGTAGGAAACAATTTACAAATAGAACACACCTGAAACATTTCATAACAGGAATTTCGAAGAAGTAGAAAGGAATGAATTCATAAACAGAATGTCGCTGAATATCACACAATTAACTAATTCAAAAACATTCTCTTGTAACTGAGATTTTTACGAACAAGCAGGAAATAATTCATAAAGAATGTCGCTGAATATCCCAAAATCAAATGAATTCTAAATATGTTTTGGTGGAACATATCACATTTTTTGTAAATGTAATATTTATCCTTTAAAAGCACAATCATACTACTACAGAAGAAAATCTATAACTTGCCGACAATTTCGTTCGATTTCTCTCTTTTCTCCTTAAAATATGATATTAATCTTCGCCATCAATGCTTTTTATACCAGTTTTTTCTACAATCTAATTTTTCATAAGCTTTAACGAATATGTGTATTTGATGAATTCTATAAAAATATATAAGAAACTTATGGATGAATGATTTTTAATAATGCGCTTGAAATGTCAAAAATGAAACTCTACATTACACGAAAGAGCTCGCAGTGCTCTCTATTTGCTGATCACAAGTCCCGAAATTTCTCCTACATTCAAATATAATCTCCTTTCACATCGACATTAAGTAAATATCCCGGTACGATTCGAACCTACCATCGCCTCAGTGAATAAACAATATTTTCTGAGCTAAGTAAATTTCATTCAGCTCGCAATAATCAGGAAATAGTAGAAACCGTCCTCTGCAGTACCCCTCGGGAGACTGCTGCAGTAAAAAAAGCATTTCAGTTTACATAGTGTTATTGAATTTCTGCTTCGGTCAAAGAAGATGGGAAAAGGTAGACTATGAATTTTGAAATAGATTGGAGTCGATTTTATTGAATATATTTCCTTAGGAAATAAGTTAAAATTAAGTTTAATGTTAAATTCTTGGGACTCGTATGTCGAGTTTTATGTAAGTTCTGGTGTTATAAGAATGGAAGCTAAAGATAGAGGAAAATAGATCCAGAGAACTTATCAGTTTTGTGTAATGCTTTTCTAAACATTTTCAGCAGATTTACGACTAGTAAGGCGAATTTAGTAATCCCATTCCTAAAGATCGAGTTTTATCGAAAGCTTGTCTCTATCTAGCAGAAATAATGAATCATTATTTCTGCTAGATATTTATTTCAATTAATTTTCATCTTTAGTTTTCACTTTTATATCATTGGTTAAATTTTTACTTACGGTTATAATTTAGATAGCGTAAAATTCGTTATTCCTTAAAGCTTTCAATTTACATTTCGTGGTTCACAAGACTAAAAAAAGAAAACTCTTAGAGTGTATCTTTCTTAAGTAGCAAATTGCACCTTTTTCATTGAAACTGCGGCTCTTCAGGTCACACCTTTTCGGAAATTATATGATCAAATTCCAAATCCAAGTAAAAGAATTAATAAGTGTTTTGAAGGAAATCGATAGAATTCATCTCTATTGTATTGTCTAACCGTCTGACTGCTTATCCAGCGATTTCCGCAGGCTGGAAATAAGTCTATTTTCTGCTGAATCCTGCGATTTTCGCAAGCTTATGGGTTTACTTAATACTATTAAAATTTTGAACCAATATTATACCAATAAAGCCTTGCATGTAAATAACAATTCGTTTGGTTTAACTGTATTTGTACATGTTTTCAAATGTTGCATCTAAATAGTAATTAAAAATTCGGCAATCAGAGGGTTAATATGTTATAGGCATTTGGTATATTGTTATCTAGTACTATATTTCTAGCCGTCTCTCTAATATTAGTATAATAAAAGGAAACACGTGTCTGTGTTTCCATTGGTGCTCCGTGGGACAGAACTAGAAAGGTACAGAGACACATAAGAGAGTGACGATAAGCATTTGGTATATTTTTATTGAGTACTATATTTCTAGCCGTCTCTCTATTATTAATATAATAAAAAGGAACCGCGTGTCTGTTTTCCCATTGGTGCTCCGTGGGACAGAACTAGAAAGGTACAGAGACACATAAGAGAGTGACGATAGGCAGCTTGTAACGATGTTTTTGAAACTGGAATAATTTTTATACAGTAGACTCCACTTAATGTGATCACTTCGGGATTTAAGAATTTTGATAACATTAACCGATTGATAACAATAACCGAATTGGGTAAAATGAACTGTATTTTTTCACATCGAGAGAAAAGAAACAAAATGGAAAAGAAAACATTTACCTCAGTGCTACCTATAACTTATTTCAAAAATAAGAATTAAAAAAATCCATTAATTGTTGCTTGACGACAATTATTCCTGAACAGTTCCTTTATACTGTTCGAACTCGTATTGTTTTTAAGAATTTGTTGAACGATGCTTCACGCCGCGTTTCGAAATATCAAGGTCTTGCCTCATTTCTGCGATCGTTGGAGGGTTTCCTTCAATTCATTCGTCCCCATCAGAATCATTAACTTTTATTGCTTGGCAAGTTTCCAAGTCTATTAGTGAGGCAGCTACTGGAATGTCCTCGTCAATGGACATCCATTTTTCATACTCCTCCTTTTGCATACTTTCAGGAGGTTCAATGACAATTACCAATGGTCACGTTCCTGCCCGCTAAATGGACGACCTTCAAAGAGAGGTCATGAAAAATAGACCCCGAAATTCTTGGTATGTGTGGGGGAAAGTGGCCCCCAGATGTTTCCTTGCAAGTGGAGCGAGAAATTCCACGAACGTCAATCGCCAACGCTGGTTGAAAATGAGGGATCGGTCAATTTTCTACTTCGAAACTAATAACATTAAACGATGTAGTGATCACAGATGAATAATTTTGTGTACATTTGGAATACGTTGGTTCGGGGCCAGAGGTTTCTCATAATATAAAGCGAATGATAACATTAACCGCGATCACATTAAACGGAGTCAACTGTAGTTAACCCTTTCGCTACCAGCATCATATATATGTGTCGCACCTGTTTTCTGATCCGAGCCCGGTGTCCCAAATATATGACGGGTATCATATTTACACAATATGGTTCGTTTTTGTTAAGCTTCGTCCTATAATGGAAAGAGATTTCAATCTCTTTCATTTGGCCCAAGATTTGCCAAAAATCTATAACTTTGGTGACAAAAATCATATAAGGTAAACATCGCCCACGTTCCAAATATCACCCACCACGGTTTCTTCTTGAATTGTAGTGGTATATGATGGCCACTAACGCAACTATCAAGTGTCCAACTTCAGTAGTTGTTTGAGGAAGCACCTGTGTTTCCCTTTCTCTGGGAATTTTAGCCGATTTTCGTGTAAGGCGAGTTAATAATCATGTTCTTTTTGTATAATCAGTAAAGTTCAAGCAAGTTGAGGCAGTGATAGTGACTATAATTGGCTACATTTTGGTGTCGGTTATTTTTTGGTTTGCGATCCGATTCCTAAGGGGGATGCCGCCATGTTTGAGGGTTAGGTTGTTCCCAACATCGCCCAAAGCCTTTGCCACTCGATAAACTTATTTGTAGGGAGCGCCTGGGTCAGTGACCTGAAATCTCCTTTCCTTGGCAATGCTTCATCAGTAACTTGACAGGAATGGATTTAACCAGAATTTTGAGCAAAATATAAAAAGAAAAAGAGAGTAGTAAAGATAGTAATTTTTTTCCTTAGTAATTTTGAGAGAAAAAAAAGGAAAGAAAGAAAAGAAAGGAGAAATAGTTATTTTAGATGGTTTCTAGTTAATTGGGGTGAGTGAGCAAATTCGGAAGTCAGTCGGGGGAGGTAGGAGCCGTCATAGTCATGGATTATTAGACTTGTGGAAGGGCTTCAGCCAGTATGAATAGCTTCGTGGTGACACTTTCAGTGTTTTCCATTTTTTTAAGAACTTCTTTGATGTTAGGAATACGGTCCATGATTTTTTTAACTTGTTTAAGTAGCTGGAAGAGGTCAGTAAGTTCGTTTGGATTGGGAATTTCTTGGATGATTTCAGTGTTCAAATTGATAGGAGTTTTTTGTTTGCCGTTAGTTATTGTAGGTCGTTCTGTAGTTGCTGAAGTTTTATTATTTCCTTGAAGTGCTGCTGCGTAAGATTGTCCAGGGATTGTTTTTTTGAGTTTAGGAAAATTCGGACAGCCTCTAAAAGAGGCTGTGTGGGGTCCTCCACAATTTGCACATTTTCCCAAACCCTTTGAGGGGCTCTAAATTGAAAAAAAAATTACCTTTAAAATACATGGTGGATGTCGTATCACTTGAAAATGCTTTGAATTTTGAAAGAAAAATTTGATGTTTTATTTAGAGGAAAAGTGTTAAAAAGTACAAAAAAGCTGTCTTGTATTCCTTTCAATTTTGTTGTGCCTTAATTTTCGTGATCAATAAGGAAAATATGATCACGACGCGGGTTACACTTCATTTCAATCCATTTTAGACACAGGCGATATTAGGAACGTATAGCGGGCGGCATCAAGAACACTGTTTTTAGTAGGAAAAACACCGGGGTCGCAAAAAAATGAGGGATGCGTGTTAAACTTATGTGTTAGAGTTGTAATTCGGTAGACAGGACATAGATCGGAACAATATTTGGACAAATTCCACATGAATTACTGTGATTAAAATAATGGCTTAAGTGGGTGATATTTGGGAACCCTACCTTACTAGAATTCCCTCATCTAGTCCGTTGCATTTTTGCGTTATCGCTTTGACATACACAAATAGTCAATAGAACGGCAAACAGTCAACCGTTTTACGGATTTGGTCTAAAATATGAAACATTTAAAAATTCTTGTATTGAAACAAATGGGAAATTCATCTGTCTAGTTTGTTTCGGTTTTGAATTAACGGGTACACATACACACGGACGAACAGACCCTCCTTAGACGCATTTCGTTTAAAATTTGACAGAAATATGTTATTTTGATATATCGCATATTAAATCTCATGAGTGTAACTTGTTGTGGTCGAAGAGTTATCGTTTTCACAGCCCAGACGTAATTCTAAAAATTCTTTTTTGGGACTCATGGAAGTGGAGATTCATCAAATGTGATGGTCGAAATTTATTTGGACAGACAGAAAGCTTTCTCTCTGTATACTTCGTATACGAGAAAGTACAAACAACTTTTACATACATGTTGAAATATATCTTTACAAGTATTTACGAACAATATAAGGAACATGGATATAATTGCAGTTAAATGGCAGGATGAATGGTAACTAATGTCGTGAAACATTTTATCGATCAATTCCAGACAATGTGGGAATAAACTGTCAACTAACCTTAGCTTAAATTGTCGCCAAACTTGAATTAATGATGTCATCCATTCACCCGCACACGTGATTTGCGTTAATGAAGATGAATTATTCTGTTCTCGGTGGCGACCAGATTCGAATATGTTGAGATGAATTTGATTCAACGCTGCTACTGATGTTTGGAATTTACTTTGAAACGTCGTCTTTAAAACTGCCATCGGCGCAACTCTTGAAACTAAATAAGTTTAAAGAATTGATATTTCTTTCCAGAATAATTTTTACTTTATTTATATCGAAATATATCCGATTAGTAAGAGAAACGAGTGTTGTGTTAAAGCAACATATTCTTTCTCCCGCCTTAGATATTCGCCATTTTTTTTAAAAAGAACTTTGGCTGGATGTTCTCCCCATCCCCTCATAATTCCTAGAAATAGGTTGGGATCTTTTGTAATGCTTCTGAAACTTTCTCTGGAGTCTTGGTGACTTAATCGACCTTTTTTGACCAATGGTCGATCAGTTTTGGAGGCTTGGCGAAGAGTTTTTTAGGGCTGCTGGGCAGTGTGGGAGACCTTTGGGGAGAAACGAATGGCGTGGATGATGAAGAAAAATTGGTAAAAAAAAATGTAGGATGTAGAGGACAAAAGGTTTGATCGTCCGTGGGGCCTTCGGGCTTTACACGGCCTTCACCGAGAGGATGGACGCACTCCCTTCAAAATGCTTCTCGAGATTCCCGACAAAGTTATTTCGATGGAAAATGATCCCAGATCTGCGCCTACAGTGAAGTTTGAGGTGTGAGCCATTTTAAGATGATAAAAGTATTTAACACTTGATGAGCACCCACTGGTGTTTAGAATCGCTGTTTGTGAAACCGATAAAGAGCATCAGTCTAGGTTTAGGAAATATAGTGGTTATGTATTTGGGAAAAGAAATTCATAAATTTGGACCGGAAAGGCCTGTGATCTCGAAAAGTCATATTTGCATCAAACCGACTAATTAGACTGAGACAAACCGTGGTTCAGTTTACACACGCACACACACAAAAAAGGATTTATCATAAGTGATTCACATCTGAGAATTTTTATTTACAATTTGCAAAGGCTAGGTTCTTAAAATTGAACGCCGTTGCTGTGGAACTGAAGGTGGTAATATAATTGTGTTAAATGTAATTCACGCTAAAATAATCAAGAGTTTTCTTTTGTGTTTTCATGTTTATATTTACTTGGTTTAATTTGTGTTATGATGCAATGCAATGTTTCTTAGTTGCATGAGTATATGGCAACAAAATTATTTTAATTTGTGTGTGACTGTGCAATAAGCACAAGTACATCATTTCCCTACATCAGTGAATTTTATTGTTTATTTTAGTCAAGATTTTGCGATATTGCGTATTAGCCAGCAAATGGCTGACATTATGCTGTGTAAATTATGTTACATCAATTTCTTTTATATTTCTCTCTATGCCATACAATAAAGATAGCTGTCTTAAAAATGTTTAATTGATGTATCTCATTGCTGACTCAGCATCCTGTAAGGATATTTAAGGATGCAACTATGGGTTATTGCTTATATACAACGCGCTAGTTTAAAATTATTATTTATTGACTTTCGGATAAGGCATTCTTAGGCAAGATCTAACAATAGATAATATAAGATTCTATACGCGACACGAGGTCCTGTTTCGACTCGATCGTTTGGAATTTCGCCTGTATATTTGTTTTGTTACACAGTCACAACCAATGCGTTGTTCTATTTTCTTCGAGTTTCGCAGAATGCTCTTTGATGCGATTGAAAACAACGTACGTGTGATTATTATTATTATTATTAATTCATCGAGACGGAAACCACCAGATAAGGTTTACGGTTATACAAAACCCTCTCAGCGTGAAGATAATTTATAGAAAGAAGAAAAAAAACCCCAGCAATTAACACATAAAAGTAAACTGAAAAAGTCTGCAATGAATGTCTTAATTGCTGGTGGAAGCGAGAAAAGTTTTTCTTAATCAATGATAATATCATGCCTTCATTCATGTAGCATCTTCATAATATTCATGAATGGTGCCAGGGATCTTTCGTTTTGAACAATATTTACACATCCCGTCGAAAGGTTTTCAGCACTGAGCTTCAGACGTATGTGTGATATTTATTTTGCTGATTCCGTTTTAATGGTTACGTTTAATGGATTGTTCCGCTTTCTAGCCGAATGGTTCATGCTATAGAAATTTGAAGAATATCTTCACTCTCGATCGTAAAATTGTCTACAACTTTGTTCCAGTAGGATTTTGATGCAGCTCTCTCGGTAAACGAAGCGCAAAGGTTAGAAATAATGTTATAAAAATTGTGTTGCTGACCCTACCGAGAGCGAGAGTGTCAGGAAGAATGATTCCTTTCCCCTCTACCCTCCCCCCAATCTGCGCAATCCATCGGCTAAATCTTCAAAGACAGGGCCATCTTGTCCAATTGGCTAATTGGGCTGTAGTCCAGGGACGCCTAAAAATTTACAATCCTAATTTTATTTTAATTTTGAAACAAAATAAGTATTTTAATTTTTTTTAATATATTAAAAGTAAAGACATGTTTAGGCGTTGTAACTAGGCAGTCATCGATTTTGTAATGTTACATAAACATGTACAGTAGAGACTCGATAATTCTAGGTGGACGGAACCGGGCCTACCTCGAACTATCGAAAACTCGAATTATCGAAATCATAAAAATAAATAAATAAATGGAAATAAAAGCAATTTTTAAATTTCAGTGTAGTATATTTAAATGGAAAATGTACTTACATATTATTACATTACTGCCGAGAGCAACAGGTTAATTATATCTTAAAATAATTGTCAATTGTTTTTTGTCGAAAAAAATTGCTCCTATACATCGATCTTATATATATCCCGTTTTCTTTGGGAGAGGGCATTTCTGAAGGTGGCTTCGTTGTGCGCAGTGGACACATGACCCGTCGAACAACAATAAAAACCAGATGTATTAATTCTTTCACGTTTTGTGTATGTGTTGGTCATTATTTGGGAGCTAAACTGATTTTTTTTCACTAACTCGGATTTATGGAAAACTCGAACAATCGAGACACTATTGTATATATTATATAAAAAATATTCGTACAGAGATAATCAGTGAGAAAATCTTAAATTATGCGTGTAATAGAAGTTACCTACAATACGGAAGCTTACTTGCAAAGTCCTGTTTTGAAAAGAGGCTGATTTGGAAAATTGTAAAGCGTTAATAAGGGAACAGGTTAAGTTTTTATTTTTTGTATTCTATTTCATTTTTTTCTCCTCAATTATTGTATCATGTAGGTATTTTCGTTGGGCCACAGGCTGTCAAATTCCTAATTACGGTTCTGATGTGGCGCCAAATTACTCTAGACCAGGGCGCTCAAATTCCTAATTACGGTTCTGATGGGGCGCCAAATTATTCTAACTCAGGGCGCTCAAATCTGTTCAGACGGCCCTGTTCAAAGAGTGCTGTAAAGAGCAGACCATAGATTTCCGACATTGAACCGAAACATCTCAAAACACGACAAAGTTATTTCTGATCAAGGCAGAGAAATACTGAACTTGAAGAAACTTAAAATTTGCAGGATTAATGAAAAAGTGAGTTTGAATTTGTTCAAGGGAGAAACCGGGTAATAAAGCTAGAATACAACGCACACATAGAAGCGAAGTGAACACTTCACATGCGCTCTATAGTCACAATGACTATTCAGCATGCGTTATTTGCGGAAGCAAATGAAATTTCTGGTAAAGAGCTAATTAATGAAAATGTCCTTTTGTCTTTTTTCGCCATACATCTTTAACCAATATGAAGAGGGAAAGTTCAATATAATTATTAAAAAGATTCTTTTGTTTTAAATTTCTGTTGTAAAGCATGAAAAAAGACTTGCTATTCCCCCAAAAGAAGTGTTTTTTCTTTCACATTTTCGGAAAAAAATAGTTTAACTCGCAATAAAAGGAATGCATAAAAATTGTTTAAACTGGTCTTTTTTTTCTACTGTTTTACCGCCCAATTTTCAAAGAAGTGAAAAAGTTTTAAACGGCCCGCTTTTGCTTTCATTAAAAATAGATTATATTACAGCGTTTTTTTCAAGAACTTATCGGTATTAATTAACTAAAAGGTAGTCATTAAAAAGCTGGTAGAAAATTTAATGTTGGATCAATAAAAAATTAATTAGCATTTCGAAGCAATTACTGCATTTTTTCATCACCTTTATTCAAATACATAAAAATTGCTTTGTCTCCCTGGTAAATGGAATGAGTTAAAAATATTCTAAAACTCAATGAAAAATAATGAATTTTAACTTTAACAATTAACGAATGCTCATTCATAGCAAAAGAATAAAAATATACCTAAATTTCTATAATTAATGTTTTTGAAATGTTTAAAATCTGTAGATTTTGTTCCTCTTTCCTCAGTAATAATATATTAATAGAACTTTAATTAAGAAAATATTTTGTTATCGCTGTTACATTTTAAATTTGTATGAGGAAGTTGCGCAATTAAGGCTTAAAATTTCGAGAAATAATTTGCAATTACGATATTTGATTGGTTTGGAAGCAGATGATTAACTGCGTGGGATATGAGAGTATTCACAAGTTTGGAGAAAATTAAAATCTATATAAATTAAAAAAAATCGATGAAAAGTGGGATGATGCATTTGTAAATGAAGAAAAAAGTTGCCTAAAATGAAAAGACGATTTTTCCTGGTAAAATTGTATTTATAATAAAAGGATGCTTGTTTCCGGGGTGATAGAGAAAATTTTTATCTGTTAAAAGAAAGTGGTGGTGTTTCTTTACGAGCGTGAAATATACAGGGTGTTTTTGAAAAAAAAAACATTTCTACGAAAATGCATGCAAATATTGATCACAAAAGAATTGATGAAAGTTTCAAACCATTATAAGCTTTCTGTTGCGATATTTGTAACGAATAAAAAAATATATATTTGTAGAATTATTAAAATATGTCAAGAAAAGAAGTTAATTAGAAAAAAAAGTCGTTTGGTCATAAAAGAAATTTTAAAATATCGTTTGGCTGAAAAAGAAATTAATGAAAAATATCGTTTGGCATAATTCTTTTCTAAAGATTAGAAAAATAGTATGGCAACGACATATTTATCTTTTGCTAACGTTGCCTAGCAACGGAAATGAATAATGAGGTATTGAAGATGGAATTCGATGTCAGAAGTCAGTGATGTAATGTTTGTGACATAAGTGTATGGGTTTTACATGTTTATGCTGTGGTAGACGTCCAATAAATATATTATTTTTGATAAAGAAGGCTCCACGATTCTTCATGGTATGCTGAAATACATCACACTGTGAAGCGGGGGTGAGCCAGAATCTCTTTTTGACGTCATCAATTTCTGGTCGGTCCCTTAAATGCCTTCGTGGCCAAAACTTCAATGTAAATTGTGAGTTAAAACCTATTATTTATATGGTCGGAGTTTGAGGAAAATTCATCCAGCCTTTCGGGAGATATTCCAAAAAATGCGCATATTTTCAATCTAAATTATTACTTTAAATGTCAGCTGCTGCCGCCAGATGGCGTTTTCGCACCCATGTTCCTATGTGATTTTGGATGCTTATCGTATCCTGACGCACCCTTAAAGTTTGGCCAAGTTTTTATGAAACACTTTTTGTTGGGTTCACACAATTGACAGCACTGGTCACGCATCGCGCATCGCTGTATTTTTGTTTTAAGAGTTGTGAACCTGGCATTTTCTTGTTTTTGTAAAATAAATGTCTATTTTCAGTTTTGCAAAGGAGCTATTTTTTTAATCGAAATTACTTTCTGTTGAGTCAGGGACTCAGAAGTATGTTTACTTAACTCTAATAAATTAACATCTTGAACAGTTTTACTTTTGTAAAAAGGCGAAACATTAAATATATTTAGCAGAGATTTCAGTGAAATCTTGGTTTGCTGCAACACCTGGTATTATCAAAAGTGAGAAAGAGCTATCTTTGAGAACTTTGAAAGATTGTGTTATTTTTCTATGATTTAAGATGTAAGCTGTTATTGAAAAGATAAGCAGAGTATCTTCGCCATTGTTTCAGCTAATAAAAAAACATACAAGTGAGTTTTCAGTCATTTTTTGTGGCAGATTAATAGGTTATTTTAATGAGTCTCTTTCCTACATCTCTTTTTGATTGTTATTCGAAAACTTTTTTAGAGTGAAATCTATTAAAGGGGGAAAATGAGACAGTGAGATTTTTCATCATGAGTTAATATTCATATCAATTCCTTATTACATTATTAACGAGAAAAGGAAAAATTCTTTATTCCATTAATTAGAAATGAATTTCAAATTATCCGATACGTAATAATTGAGAATGAATGATTTGATTGTTTTACTTTTAATGCTTTTCCAGTTCAAAGTATTTTTTTTAAATGCTCACTATTTCAATAAATTGTTTTTACTCATGGGTATCCATAGTGGATTTATAAACCGAGGAAAGATTTCAGGTTTTAATTTCCATGCAACAAAATTTCATTTTTTACATAATTTTTAGTAATACCTGAAAAATAAGATTTATTACTTATCTGAATGAGGGATTTTAAGAAAACTTATTATTTATCATTGGGAAGTTTTCAAATACAAATTTATCAACGTGCCCAAGCTTTCCGTTTTCACTTTCTCGCATATGAAGTATACAAACGGAAAGCATTTAAACGTAGGGGAAAAAAAAAAAAACGACTGAGATTTTAAAGAATTTTCGCGATTAGACCACTCGAAAAGCACCCCCTAAACACGCACGCACGCACATTTGTCTGTCTGTAAAACCTCCGGGGAGGCACCTTAGACTTGGTGATGAGAAGCCGCCGGATAAGCAAGCGAGTTCTCGCTTCCCGGTTGGATACAGCAATAGGGGTGTTAATCATCGTCGGTGACGGAAAGTACATGACCTTGCACAAACCCCTCCTATGGGAGGAGTAGCTCCACTGTTGTTTTTTTTCTCCGCTGTTGGCCATTTTGTAACTGACCTTACTGATAATTCAGTTTTACGTAAGTGCCAGGGAGTGTATGACGTACAGTCTATCTGTTGACTCAATAAATAAAAAACACATCAAGCTATACAAATGAAATTTGATGTATGATTTTAATATCAATATTGCAGGTTTATGTCAAATTTTGACCTCAGTCAATCGTCGAGAAGAGGTATAATTATATTATATATATATATATATATATATATATATATATATAAATTCTCTTCACTATAAGACGACACTAAACACAAAATAGTCTTATTTAGGTAGTATACGATTGAATCTAGTGGAGAAAACTCCCGCTTATTAAAGTTTTATTTAGATTAACATATCGTTCTGAAGGTATACGAAGAGTGATTTGGGGCTGAATTCATATTGAAACTCGGTCAGGTGACGAGGACGACACCCGAGCCGCCCACCTTTCGCTAGATTTCTGCATTACACCAGCGAGAGGATATTGGACCCCGACAGAGTAAATATACACCGGCTCAGCATACCCGTTAGTTCAGATCCCTAAACTATTTATTTTTGAATTTTTGTTTATTATTTCTTCTTTTTATGTGCAATTCGTTCCGGTATTGATTTTTTTCTCCTGCTGAAGTTCTGATATGTGGCAATTTTTCGTTCAACTATGTATAAACTTTCAGTTCAACTATGCTTCAATTTTTGTTGAAATATAATTTGATATTTGCTGTAACGTAGATGGTGTGCCACCGTCTGTACTATGCTGTGGTAAATGCTGAATTTTTGCTTTTCTCCTTTAAACTACGTTAGATTTACTATTTTTGTGTCACATTTTTTGACTTCTTTCTGATTGTCGAGCTCTTCATTTGTGACTTTTAGGCTGCGTCCACCCTTGCTTATGTTCTTGTGTTTTATGTGTTTGAGTTCAATGTTTTTAATTGCTTTTAATTGCATTGTTTTTCCTGTACTGATGTAATTTCGTTCTGCTCTTGCCCCAGACGAGCAGTTTACTTGTATCATTCTTCTTAAGTTGTACAAACAAAAATATCTTGTACTGTATAGCAACAGATTCGCAAGCCCTTCGCGATTTTGCGCATGCGCCGGGCGGAGTTATTTTATATATATTAGTTATTTATTATCAAAATATCGGAACATATTTTATATCGGAGTTATTTATCATAAAAATAGGGGGACAGTGAAAAATGGAAGGGTGATGTTTACATTTTACTGAGCGTGATCTAGCAAAGAACTCCGGAAATAAGCTCATATGACTCATTGCCTGACACCCCTTTACTGTGTAAAATCGTCCCAAAGTGGTTGTCTCGGAATCCGATGCTGAACAGTATCACATATTATATGCCTAGTCTGGCGTTTGTGTTATGTACAAGTTTTTAGATCTCAGCGAGTGCTGTTTCGGGGTTTGGTTCTCTCTCCCCGGCGATCCTTGTTGGTCTTACATCCTCACGGGTAGGCCGGTCGCCGTGGATTAAGTGATACAATCCCAAAGCTAAGACTTAGCAATTAGGTCACCACGGCTTTCGCGAACTTTCCAGAAAAGAACCAATGAGGAAAGGTTAAGGTAACATAATAGGTATTCATGAAGAACTCGTAGAAAATTCAAAACATTTAATTTGAGATTCGAATTCTGTATATGCTGCAAAGGAATATCTCCTCATTTTATTTAGTAAAATTTGAATGAAACTTAGATTTGATTGTCCAATTAAATTAGCGATTAAATTTATTCAGTGAGTAGTACGGACTGGCGACATGTTGTTTTAATAAAATACCCATTTGTGTGTTTATCTATTAGAAGTTCAGTGGAAACAATTTTGAGCCAAAGTCAGAAGCGGTTTGTCTGTTGAATGGGTGAACTCCTGCACCTCTGCAGTTAGTTCAAAAATAATTTTTTTTAATAACTTGTGCGCACTTTTCGAGTATGCTTTTGTGTTTTTTGTATTTTTCATAAAATCATTTACTAATTGCAACTTGTATCCCCAATTAATTATGAAAGTCCAATCTTATTGCTTTTTGGATGTAGAAGGCAAATGAAAAACAGAAATAAACCAGCGGGAGTGACCTCCCCGAAACTTTATCGCATACGATCAGTAATGTGGGGTGGGTAAACACCCAGCGAGTAAATATTCTTGGGGTATTTACTCAAGGCCTAGTTATTTTGAGAAAAAAATTATGAATGGCGATTTACAATGAAATATATAAAATTCATGAATTCCTGAAACTTAATATTTTGCAAAAAGAATTGCGTATTTTTGCGCGCGCTGAAGTAGCACAACTTTATTTAACGTTTTTGAGTAAGAAATATTA
The DNA here is from genome assembly GCA_013235015.1 of Araneus ventricosus. Classification (NCBI taxonomy): domain Eukaryota; kingdom Metazoa; phylum Arthropoda; class Arachnida; order Araneae; family Araneidae; genus Araneus; species Araneus ventricosus. The sequence continues at coordinate 1,532,383 of BGPR01000042.1, read as the reverse complement.
TTGCAGATATCACGCTAGATTACACCATCTGGAGAATGTCAGAGCGAAGTTTCGATTCGGGTTGCCATAATTTCCGAAGCACGGGTTTGCGGCTCGCTACAATTTCCTTCGTAGGCCGCCAAGGTCAAACGCCAACCATACTAACTTAAGTAAAACAAGTATGCGATTATACAGACCGACAGACAGTCAACCCTTTCAACCCTTCTGGATTTGGTCCAAAATTTTATACGGACCTACATTCATGATGATAAAACTGTGTACCAAATTTTATCCACCTAGCTATTCAAGTTTTTGAGTTATAGTGACCGCGGATAGACAGACAGACAGGCAGACTTTCCGTGGACGAAGTTTGTCCAAAATTTGATAGAAACCCACAAATTATGTGTAAAGATCATATGCGAAATTTCATCCCCGTAGCTCTAATAGTTTTCGAGTTATCGTGTTCACAGACAGACATAATTCCAAAATTGTGTTTTTCGGACTCAGGGAGGTCTAAAACGTGGAGATTCGTCAAAATCTCGAGTTCGAATGTTTTGGCAATTACAATACTTTCTTTTTTATACTTCGTATACGAGAAAGTAAAAACGTTTGAACCGCAAACGTTTCATCCTCAGATTTTAGCTGAGAATTCTGAGAAATATGACTGATAGATGAAAAAAGGGGTGATTTTGCTAACTTTACGGTTTTACGAGAGGTAAAGAACTTACAAAGGATCACATCACATATCTCCACAGGGGGCATGCGAGTTACTATTGTTATTTTTATAGCTTCAACGACACAAATCGGCTAGTAGGCACCGGATCTAAAGAACTTACAAATATCATACATTGGCATTTTACCAATCAGTTCATTCTCTTTCGCTTTGCATATTAATTTTCCTGATCGTACTATTCGGGCCTTTATATCGTGTTGAAGAAAATACTTCTGGGTTTATATATATTAGTATTTGAGATGCAAACTATCTTTCCAATTTTGCTAATTTTTTTATCGTATTAGCATTATTCCAGCCGCATCTTCCGATGGGTAAAGTATCGTAGCTGTAGGTCGGAAAGAGCAAAAATAACCTCTCTCAATATTATAGTCGGAAAGAGCAAAAATAATCTCTCTCAATAAATAGTCGGAAAGAGCAAAAATAATCTCTCTCAATATATAGTCGGAAAGAGCAAAAATAACCTCTCTCAATATATAGTCGGAAAGAGCAAAAATAACCTCTCTCAATATATGAATTACGCATTGCATTTATATTGCTGTCTGGAACTTCTTTCAGCTAAAATGTTAAAATCGATACTTTAAGATAGTTTTCTTCTGATGTAAAGAAATCTGATTTATTTTTGTATTCATTTCGTTAGTTATGGAAATTTATTGAGATAAAACGTCATAAAAATTTCAAATCATTTATCTTCCGGCATTGAAGCAAGAAATTTGAGAGAATAAGGAATAAATAGCATTTCCTTGAATGTTTTTAAATAACGCCCGAAAATCTCCGATGAAAATTCTACAGTCAAAACGCATTCAGCAATAAATGTCAAAAATCTTGCTTAAAAATAGTCATGCGCCTGAAATAATTCAATTTTTAAGAATGATATTCAGAAATTCAGTTTTTTGCTCCCCTTTCATAAAAATGCAGAATCGCTTACAAAAACTTTCTGTATCCATTTTACTTTTCTTCTTAACTGCTTTCCTCTTATTTTACTTCCCGTCTATTAACATCAGAGTTCACACAAAACTCGACTCATAAGTCTCAAGAGTTTAACCTTAAATTCAATTTTACCTTATTTCCCAAAGAAATAAATCCAATAAACTCCACTCCAATCTATTTCAGATTTCCATCATTTTATAGTCTAACTTCTCATTTTTTCCCCAAAGCAGCAATTCAATAACACTATGCAAACTGATATATTTTTTTTACTGCTGCAGTCTCCGGAGGGGTACTGTAAAGGACGGTTTCTTCCAGTTCCTGATTATTGCGTTCTGAATAAAATTTACTTAGCACAGAAAATATTGTTTATTCAATGAGGCGATGGTAGGTTCGAATCGTATTATATTATATTTACTTAATGTCGATGTGGAAGGAGATGGTATTTGATTGTAGGAGAAATTCCGGGCTTGCGATCGGTAAATAGAGAACACTGCGAGCTCTTTCGTGCAATATCGAGTTTCATCTTTGACATTTCAAGCGCATTATTAAAAATCATTCATCCATAAGTTTCTTATATATTTTTATAGAATTCATCAAACGCATGTATCCTTTAAAGCTTATGAAAAATCAGATTGTAGAAAAAACTGATATAACAAATATCGATGCGCAAGATTAATATATTTTAAGGAGAAAAAGAGAAATCCAACGAAATTGTCGGCAAGTTATAGATTTTCTTCTTTAGTGGTATAATTGTTCTTTTAAAGGAATATATCGTTTCGCAATTGCTAAATATATCGTATAAAATCTAACTATGGATTCAAAGACTAAAATTGAGCGCTTACAAAAGCCAATAAAAAAGTTTCATTTTCATTTCATTTCAAATTCAAACAATTTACTATTACTGTTTATGTAAAAATTTTTAGAATATATTGAAAACATATTGGAATTAAAACCGTATAGAAAGCTTGAAAAGTATTTTAAACTTTTATTAAAAAATTTTTAAATTCAGCAATCGAAACTAAGCATTGTCTTTTATTTCAAGACCATCCAAATATCTGCATTAATTGATTAGAAAAAACAAAGTAATTTTGAGTTTTCAAAAAGCTTTTAGAAAACTTCATTTAATCAGTGCGGAAATTTTCATCACACGAACATAATTAATTCGCTAGGGAAAACGTGGAAAGACTGTTAAGTCTCTTAATTTGCTACATTTTCCGAAAGCCAACATTAAAATGATATATTTTAAAGAACTCCTCATAGAACATGAGTAAATGCTGCAAAAATAAATAAAAAATAGCAAGTTCGCGTTCATTAATTAAAATTAATAACTTGAGTAAGCGAAGAGAATAAAATAATTAAGTGGGAATTTCGGAACTCAGTTTGAAAGGAAAATAAAATCCCTTTAAAATAGGGATAAAAACGGCATTCAATTTTCTGACATTATATGCAAATAGCGTAGGCTGTTTTCTAAGCACATTTATTGTTTCTGCAAAGTAACTGGTATTTAAAGGTATTTTAGCTTTTCAGAGGTTCAAGGAATCAATTAAAAAGAAGTGCGCTTGATTCTTTTTGTATTAAATAATTATTTCTGTGCAATACCAAAGAGATTTCCCGACATTTTCTCCGTTTCTGTTTAATGCTTAAAAGCCCGATTTTTTTAAAAAAAAATTGATTTAAAAATGTTTCTTGACTTTTATTTCTAGAATAAAACATGGGGAAAATGCTTTTAAAAACTATTTTGTTTTCAATAGGGTTTATTGCTAAAAAGCAGTTTGTTACAAACTGACTACTCGGGGATTTATTACAGAAAAAAATTTCCTTGATAAAATTCTATAATATTAAACACAGATGAATTTTAATAACTAATAATAGGATAAGGAATTTTCTTCAACATTATAGAATAAAATATGGAATTCTCAAGCGTGTAAATGAAGTAATAAAGATGCAGCCTCAAGTAAAAAACATCAATTTATTCTTACTTTTTATCAGCACTCAGGCTACCATCCATATGTTGTAAATTGATTCAATAAAATCTTCAATATGTTAACTTATAGGCAACAACAGGCATTGCAGCTTCAGTCTTATTCTCAAGATTTTAGAAGACAAAATTGGGTATGTTTCTTAACCCTCTCAAACCGAGTGAGGCGGTCCCCGGCGGTCTAAAAATTCCCCCTTAACAGCGGCGAAGGCCTGTCTGGGGCGGTTGGCTTCTTTAAAGTGAGGTGAGGTTCTGAGTTCGCTTGGAAGATAAACGCGGTATGGGGAACCAATTACCCTTGCCAACCATAACCCATTTCCGCGCTCCTTAAGGGAAAGTTATAGCAAGATCGGGGTGCTGGGGAAAATGACCACCCAGGTTGGGAGAGTCCAATTCATGTTGTTTCCTCCCAAAAACTCTTGGTTTTAAAGGAGCTAGAAGAAAAAAGTCATCCCGGGATTAAAGAGTTAAAGGCAAAAATTGGTATTTAAGGGTTAATTACAGATATACAAGGGATGAGAGCTGCATCCCCTGTTCTATTGCAGCCAAATCTCAATGGGAAGTCGCTAAATTGAAGGGAAGAACCCTACTCAATAGGGAGAAAGAAATGAAATCAATAACACTATGATTTCGGTGTTATTCATCTAAAATTATCATCATGTCTTATTTAATCTAAGGCCATTTGATCTTTGAATGCTGAAACCACATGAGCCAATTTTCTTTTCCAAAATTGCGTTGATGATTTTCAAATGCTAAAGGGGTCTTTACAAAATGAGTGAAAAACTGACAAGCAAAGTGGAATTATAGATATATAAAATTCTATCTGATAAAAAGTTTTAACCATCGATTTAAAAAAAATCAGTCAGTTTTTTTTTAAGCTCACAGCATTTTCATGTTATTGACTCATGCAGTTTCTGCAATCAATGATTCATTTGAATTCGAAGTCGAAATACATCTATAAATTAACTTACAAACGAAATGATTTTTGAAGGTACGATTCAAGTCTAAAAAAGCCAAAATTAAGTAGCATACTATTGGACGAGAAATGGGAAAAAAACCTTGTTTGCAACCCTGAAAATCTATCATAATGGCCTCTAAATCCCAACTACATAAACCACTTCATCACGACTGCCGGACCTCAGTGGGCGCGGAGGAAGAAGTCAACGCAAAAGCTTATTACGAGAGCCGTTTTTTCAACCTCCGATCTAGCCGCTTAAACAGGCAGACAAGTGGCAGGATGTCGGAATGCGCGGTGGGCGACTGCGCATGCCCCTAACCATAACCTCAACTACTGCCGACGCCAGCTGGCCAGTTTGAGCTGAGCTGTCGGCGCGTAAACATGGCTGGTAGAATTGATGCTCCAGTCAAGTGCGAGTTGTGTCGTGTTATTCGCTTTCTTCAAGCAGAAGGTTGGTTTGAGGAAAATGATCAATGCAGCTGTTTCTTGTCTAGCTTTACAATGACTGCGAAGAGTCATTCTGAAGACACCTGGAGTACTCCTCATTCGTGGCAACGCCCACCCTCACAATGCTGTTGTAACCCAGCAGCTTCTGGAGCAGTTTAAATGGGACGTATCTATCACCCAGCCTATAGCCCCGACTTAGCGACGACTGGGTTTCATCTCTTCGCTGAAGAACTGACTAAGAGGCCATAGCTTCCAGAAAGAACGAGGAGATTCAAAGCAACGTTAAGGCCCATCTCACATCACTGACGGGAACGTTCTTCGAAGAGGGGATCGGAAAGGTCACCGATATGACAAATGCCCGATTCTTCACGGTGATTATATCGAAAAGTAACCATTGTTTGAACATAACTTTTGGTAATAAATTCATTTTGTTCTCTACTCTTCTGATTTTTTATGGTTCATCGGAGATTGAAAAAAAATCTCGTAGTATACACCTAACACATATACGCACACACCTAAGCTCGTATAGGCATACAATGATGAAATGGACAGTATTTATACGCAAGATAGAAGACACAGTGCCCCCTACAAGACATAAAATTTCTTATCAACCCTAGTATCTTTTTGTAATTAGAAAATTTTAGTTAATATAATTTTAAAATGCATAGTTTCCCACAACATTACATTGAAATTGGACAAATTCGAGTATACATTTTAGAACAAAACCTATTTTCGCCTATCACTTGGCCACAGATTTGTAAGTTTTATGCAAAGACAATCAGTCACATTTCTTTCATCTAGATCGTTGCGGTTTTGAGCTATTGCGTTAGCGTACACACTGACAAAGACAATCTTTCTTTTTGTCAGATTTTTACGTAAAGATTTTACCTACCATCTAGCTCTTTGCTGTTTTGAGTTATAATGTTAACATACATGTCTATGATGAAATGCTTTATTCAGACTAGAGTCTTTGAATGACCCATGTCTTAACACACACACTAACAAATAGACAACATTTCTTTTGTCAGATTTTATCTATCATCTAGCTCGTTGCGGTTTTGAGCTATTGTTTTAGCGTACACATTGAAAATAGACAATATTTCCTTTGACAAATTTTACCTAAAATTTGATAATGATCTACAATTCTAGAACAAAGAATATATACCAAATTTCATCTGTCTAGTTATTGGGATCAGACAGGAAGACAAAAAAAATTGTTTTCTGGACTCGTGGATGCTTGAAACTTTGAGATTCATTAGTATATGGAAATTAAAAACAGTAAGCTGAATTGCACTACTAACAGGATTTTTTAAAATAAAAAATGCTTGATGTAAAAAGAAGTCTATTCAAATGAACAAATAAAACGAAATTTTCTCTTCCTTAATCAGGCTTAATCTTCCTTAATCATTTTCTCTTCCTTAATAATTCTTTAATCAGGAAACACAAATTAATAGTAGAACTTGTAATAAAAATGCTTAAAAACTGTTTAAAATTGTCTTTTCTTTTGTCTTGCATCTCATTTTTCAAAGGACAGAGGGCAAAAAAACTAAATGCAACGCCTTATCTTCCGTTAAAAATAGATTTTATCATAATAGTTATTTGCAAGACTTCATCAACATTAATTAACTGAAAAGTAGTCATTAAAAATGAGCAGAAAACTTTCAGTTGCATTAGCAAAAAATAATTGCTATTTTCAAGTAATTAACGATGTTTTTTGTCTCCTTTGTTTCAATAAAAAGCTCATAAATTCTTTTGTCTCTTGGAATTACGCACTTTAAGGATATTCTAAAAATGAATGCACAGTAACTTATTTTGATCTTCAACAATTTATGAGTTTCATTTGGAACAAATTAAGCACAAAATACAAATAATTAATGTATTTGAAGTTTTAAAGATCGCCAAATATTAATTGATTTCTTCATTTATGATCTATTAATAGGTCATTAATGAAGGCATCAACTTACTGTTATTGTAGTAATTTAAATTTTTATATGAAGATATGAATTGAATAGTTTATTGCAGAAACTATGCGAGTAAATAACATCAAAGTGCTGAGAGCTTTAAAATAACAAATTGATTTTTTAAATTAATTAATTTTTTAATGATTAAAATTTTTTACTTGATAGATTTTATATACCTATAATGTGACTTTAATTGACTCCTGTCATTTCTACACTCATTATGTAGATATCCCTTAGAATGTGAAAACAGCCTTGACGCCATTTTAAGGCCCCCCCCCCCCGTCTCGTGTAGTTTCTGCAGTCAACAATTCAATTAAGTACTTTACACTACGACATACCCCTGACTCCAGAGATAAAAATCTCCGGTTTGCAATTTGGATGAGTGTGCGTAGAAACTTCATTGATTAAAAAAAAGTGTTACATAACAGTGTTTTAACATCGTCTAAAAACATGTGAAAATCATAAAAACGTTGAAAAAATGTGTGTTTACATATGAAAAGAAAGACTCGCGAAGCAAATTATCAATTATCTTGGAAATTTATTACTCTTTGAATGCAAATATAAAACTGTTTTATGAATTTGATGAAAACAAACCTTCCAACCGCATATTTCTCGATCTGCGGAAGCTGGAAATTACTGTTTATTTTTGCTGCATTCCGCGATACTGATGATTCTCGGAATACGAAGCACTCCGCGCTTTTGCGCATGCGCCAGGCGGAGTTGATTTCGCCAAAATAGGCGTGAAATGAAAATTGGACGGAGGAGATGTTTACATTTTACTCCAGAAATGCGTTCATCTTACTCACTGCCTGTCACCCCTTTTCCGGAGTAAAATCGTCCAAAAGTGCTAGTTTTGGCATTTTGAAACGATAAGTATCAGTGGGGTAGAGTGTTCTGCTTATATTATTTCAGCGTTGAATTATATTATACTTTTACAGCGCTGCGTATAAGTAGCAATTTCTTTGGTTTCAAAAGTATGTGGGTTATATCTGCAAGTGTTGCGCCTTAATGATTAACAACAGCCCGACATTGGAAGGTTAAATTTCATTATGAATTATAAAAAAATTCGTGAGTGTTCTCCCTTCGACTTTCAAGTATACTTCCACCATATGGCTCTTTTTGTATTAAGATTCGTCGTACAGTGAAAATAATTGTGTATGCATCCTGAAGCTCCTCCCTTGATCTATAGGGTCCACAATTTGATACAGATCTTACTTTTATTGTAAATACAGGGTGGCCATAAAATAACTTTCCCTGTTTGGAGGCATCTGGAGCTCAAACTAACGAACGGAATGAAACCAAATTTCATATACAACTGTGAAATACATGGGCCGACATTTCCGCAAAAAAAGTATCAAAAGTCGACCATAGGGAGCATTTTAGCGTATTTTAGCATTTTGTCACGTACGCACAGCGAAATTTTCACAATCGAGGTAGATTATGCAATTTTTCTAGTGTTCTTTCTTATGTGACAACAGACATTTCCCCCAAAAAAGTATCAAAAGTCGCCCATAGGGAAGATTTTGGCGCTACTGTCACGT
>BGPR01000042.1:1496975-1523750 GCA_013235015.1 Araneus ventricosus | reverse complement strand
CGCACAACGAAATTTGCACAATCGAGGTAGATTATGCAAATTTTCTAGTGCTTATGTGACAACAGAGCCACTCATTCCCTTTTAAAATTGGGAGAGCTAAAGTTCAGTCAGTGGTTTTTTGATTGACTGTTGATTTCTTCTTAAAATATCTCCTACCAATTAAGGTGAAGGTTTTCGTTTCAAACAGCTCCAAAATCAAGTATGAAATTATGAAATTTGCATAATCTACCTCTACTGTGCAAATCACTTATTGCGTACTGACAGTAGCGCCAAACTCTCCCCTATCGGCGACTTTTGGTACTATTTTCTTTTTGCGGAAATCATCTTGCTATGTCTTCTACACTCTGTATATGATATTTGGTTTCATTCCGTTCATTAGTTTTAGCTGCAGATGCCTCCAAACAGGGAAAGTTATTTTGTGGCCAACCTATACAACATGACAAATTTCAATCATTTAGTCATTTGCATTTTTGAGTTATAGTGTTCACATACACGGGCAATCTATTCGTTGATAGATGTTATCCTAAGTTTTATTAGATATTGTTTAGCAACAGATTCGAAAACCCTCCGTGCTTTTGCGCATGCTCCGGGAGGAGTTATTTTCATCAAAATAAGGGGAAGTGAAGAATGGCAGGGTGACGTTTACATTGTACTGAGCGTCATCTAACAAAGAACTCCGGAAATACGCTCATATGACTCATTGCCAGACACCCCTTTCCGATGTAAAATCGTCCAAAAGTGCTACTCTCGGAATCCATTGCTGAACTATATCTGCAATTTTGTACGACGACAACAACCATATTTCACACGTCTAGCATGTTCTGTTTTGGAGTTAAGATGCTAACGTTCACTCTGACGGGCAGACAGACATACTGATAAGTGATTTCGGACTCGGACAGGTGAAAAATTATAGAAATTCATCAAAATAAAAAAATCAGTCAATCAAAATGTCAAAATTGTTGACTATTGGCAAAAAGTGGATGATGCAATTATAAATAAAATAACATTTTCCAATCATGAAAAATATTATTCGTATTAAAAAAGCGTGATTAATCCAGATTATTTTTTGAAGTGATTTAGAAAATTTCATTGGTTATAAGAGTGTCTATTTCCATAGGAAATTTATCATCTTTAAAGATTTAAAACATAATAACCAAACGAGAGAAAGAATAGAAACTTGCGCAAGTGCAAATAGCGATTTTTTCCTGTGATTTAAAAGTTATTCTTTTATAGGAAAGATAATTAGAAAAACTGTGTCATTGATTTAACTTCGCCATGAAAAACATATGACAAATGATATTTTAATTATGTTGTTGCAAATTAATAGGCGTTCTGAATGATTCTGTTTTGAAATCTTTATTCGAGCTATTACAATTATTAATAGCTTTGACACAAAGAATCTTTTTAATAAGTCGGGAAAAAAATAGATTGAATGAATTTTTTTGTTTCATTAAGAGATAACATTCATACGAAATCATTATCATTCGTACATCATTAATGGGGAAAAGAAGAACTTTTTCATGTTAATCAGAATGAATTATTAATAAATTGAAAGGATGACGATAACATAGCCATTGACAATGAATTACTTCACTTCTTTGCTCTGGAGGTTTTTGCTATTTATATATTTAAAAAAAAAATAAAAATCTGCATTTCATTTGAATGAATTTTTTTACTCATCAATAAGCTTGGATAATGGATTCATTTGCATAGAAGAAATTAGAGGATTGATTTCAAAAAGCAATACATTTTATCAAAGATTTCAGTAACTTCTGAAAAGTACTCATTGCATTTTAAAATGGATAATTGATAAAAGCAGGTACTTCTCCCAGGAAGAAAATTTACTGATACCAATTTGTCCAAGTACTTTTGAATAATACTTATTACATTTTAAAATGGAGAATTAAGTACTTCAGTTTTAGGAAGAAATATTTTACGTCAAGTCCCTCCGTCAGCCACAATAATTTTCAATAGTCAAATTTATTCCATGGATATAAAATCTGTTCTATGATATGTTCATCCAATTTCGATAATTTTTCCTTTATAACTACAATAATTAGTTTTTATGAGAAAGTAAATTAGTATTCTGCAAGACTAATTCAAATTGTAGTGCGTATAAAACAGCTGATAGATGCAAACTGTATCCATATCTATTAGATATTGTGACAAAAGAAGGGTGCAAGATTACAGAAAGGTTATAATAAATGATACATACTCGTGAAGAACCCCAGGAAATGCAAAACATCTTTCCAATTTATCGAATCTACACCGACCGCAAAAGAATACCTCTTTATTTTATTGATTAAAGCTGATACGAAACATGGAACACACGTGCCAATTTAGTCTGCAACTGAATTTGTTTATTGAGCTGTGGAGTATTTCTTGTTAGTAACCATGGCGAAAACGGTCGTAGTAACAGTTTGTATTGAGCATAGTAGCGTTCACGTAAACATACAGTACCCGTTGAATTTACTGTAAAAACTGCACTTTTTTTTCGTTACATTCCCAGACTTTTTTGTACTGGAAATTTGATAATTCTGCTCTTTTGTAAAAATATTAGTACAATTCGTGTCAGTAGGGATAAGCTAGAGAAAGTAGGGATAATGTCTTATTTTAGAGATAAAGGGTAAAACAGAAGTTAACGTAGAAAAATTTGAAAATCGGAATTGTAGTTCAGAGACTACTGAGTCTCAAATTTGGGCAAAAACACGCATTAATTGGTGACGACACACGCATGAGGTGCACGCGCACAATTGGCTGACGCTCTCGTTTGCCACGTTTTCACGAGCACGATTTGGTGATTGAGTTGAAAATTTTGTTTCCACAAATTTAATACAATAATGACTCCGAAATGTAAATTTACTAAGAAGGAAACGTCAACGAGATGCCAAACGAGATATAGAGAAGTTAAGAATAGGATTAAAAATGAAGAACAAAGAGAAACCGAGAAACTTCGAAAAACAAAAGAGTCAAGCGAGTAAAGTAAACCTACGCCTTTAACATCAGCGGCCGTTTGAAAAAGATAGCCTCCCGTCAGTTTTTTAAAATCTTCTTTCGTTGGCAACAAATAGATATCACATCTAGGGTAATACAATAGGACGTTAATCTGTCTTTAGGATGGTTGGAGGACAGGCAGGTTAAATTCCGAGAGTGATGGTGGAATCTTATGGTTAAGCAAATACGGTAATTGCATCGGCTCTTATGCAGAGCATAACGTTCTGCTGCTACAGCAGCAGGGAAGCCTGTAAAGGTTGATGCTCACTTTAGAAGTTACATAAGGTCCATGGGCGGCACACCACAGAATTTTGAACGAAGATGAACCTCAACTCTTTAACTGCGGGCACTTTTAGTACAGTCGATCGCTCTAAATGCAAAAAACCCCGAAATATACTTATATGTCATGCATTTATTGTCATGTAATGACGAATCAAAAATATTTGCATGGCTATGTATTCATTTTGTAATTAACGATTAGAATTTAAAATTATATTTTAGTTATTTTTATAAAAAAAATATTTTGATAATTTAGTAGTAAGATGAACGACAAGAAAAAAGATTCATTTCATTTATATATGAAGAAATATTTTTCTAATTTAGCAGTACATAAGCCACAGCCGCAACTACTAATTTATAAAGCACACCCGAGTCTGGCTATAATTTAAGTATGTGATTTATAAACCACACCCGCAGTTAGGGTTAACCAATTGTAGATAGATTATTCCATTCTCCAAACTTTTGCTACTGATTCGCTCTGAATATTAAGCCTCCGACTGTCGATTTTTAAAAAAATACTATTTATTTGCAATGTTTGAAAACATATTCAAATACCGTTGAACCAACCGAATTGTTATTTATATGCAAGGCTTTATTAGTATATGATTCAACGCTTTAAAAGTTCTAAGTAAATACATTGCTTGCGAAAATCGCAGGATGCAGCAGAAAATGGACTTGCTTCCAACCCGCGGAAATCGCGGGATAAGCAGTCAGAGGGTTAAATATATACCAAAATCAGAGATGAGATGACGAATATCGAAATCGAATCTCAGTACTATATGTACTCTGCTACTAAAATACCTCGTCTTTAACACGTTCGTGTCGGCATGTACCACCGGTGGCTTACTCTTGAACGTACCATCGGGCGGCGTGTGTCACGGGTAGCTCACGCTTGAGCGTACCATCGGGCGGCGTGTGTCACGGGTAGCTCACGCTTGAGCGTACCACCGGGCGGCGTGTGTCACGGGTAGCTCAAGCTTGAGCGTACCATCGGGCGGCGTGTGTCACTGGTGGCTCACGCTTGAGCATACCATCGGGCGGCGTGTGTCACTCGTGGCTCACGAATATCTCCTCGGGCATTTTCCTATTGAGCACATGGCCGCCCGATAAAGCAAAGCGTTCTCAGGGCTGCCTCCCGGTGGAAAGAAACGCAATTTTCAGAGACCGCGTGAACCTGTAAATGGAAATGTGGATAAAATTATTTCTCAATCATATTTTATATGTAATCGAAATTCATATACACATTCTGAGCCTATTTTTTATGTCAGATTTACAGAAGTCGTTTTTTGTACACTTATGGACATGACATTTCTGCAGTACCCAGAATACATAACCACATAAACTACCATCGCATGATCTTAAGGTTTTTTCGTTGAACTCAAACTACAGAAAAACATAACATGATTCCAAGATTGCACCTTTGGACTAAGTTTCCCAATTCTCAATAAATTTTTTTGTCTACACTGTATATTATTTTCAAACACAATTCTAAGTCAAAGAATAATTTAAATATTTTATGGCATCAAAATTTAAGACCAGACCATCAAAGGATTTATCTGCAAATCTAGAAAACAATTCAAAGAGTTTTAAACTGATAATATTCGATCCCGTGGATCTGACTGATTTATAGGTTGGAAATAAGTGGATAGCAATAGGATTTCAAGAAATATGTTACCATATGGAAATGTTATGGTAAAAAAAATTGCTATCGCTTGGGGCCAGAAAATAAGGGAGTGCAACTGTCTGAGCATAGACGACATTCCAAAATAAAAAAAGAAATATTCTAAACATAAAGGGGAAATGGACTTAAGGACAAGAAATAGATAGGCATTGTGAAAAATGCTCCGCCACAGTTTTGGAATAAGAGTGTTGGCTACATTTGGAATAAAAGTAAGGAATTATTTTGGATATGTAGAAGTTTGTAGAAACATGGTAGATATAAATTGTAAATATTAGTGTTTACAATGTAGTAAAATAATCAATCCAGTACATATGATGTGCAGTAGTTTCCGTTTTGACTACAACCATCACAATGGTCTTTGGTTAATATCAGAAACTTTATTTTCGTTATCTTTCTATTTAGACAATACAGGCAATATATAATATTTTAAGTTAATATGACTACAATTAATTATAAGCAATCCAAGTGAGTTAAAAAAGTTTCTTGTTAAAATCGCAATCGTAAATAAAGTATCAGGATTTTAGAATATATATGGACTTTATAACTTTCAAGTTACATTCTATTATATTGATATATTAAATTATTTAATGTTTTACTGCACAAAATTGGAGGATTCTGCTTTGCAAACAAAGGCATTGTCAGCATTGGTGGTCGTGGTCAGTTATAACCTGAGACATCAAATTCGTTTCAATGCTTTCGAAATTGTGTGCAGAATTATTTTGTCCCGTTTCGAAGCTACAAGAGATGTATTTTGGCATGAATATTTTAAAGCGAGTTTATACTTGTGAGCCGTTCGAAGAAATCATTTTCACGATGACACAACCGCGAACCATGCGAAAGGAGTAAACCCACATCGAACCATTAATCATAATTTGTCAGTCACCAGTGGAGGGGGAGTGTCTTTGGAATACTTTTTGGTTAGCAGATTTGCTCTTGCTGGTTCGAAGGAGATTCGCGGGGAACGTCAAATTACATTCGAACACGTCCCAACGTGAACTGCGAATCCTTTACCCAGGTAGCACAACTTGCTCCACGATATTGTACAATATTGTTCGATATTATACAATATTATAAGATATTGCACAATATAATACAATATTGTGAATATTGTTCAATATCGTACAATATTGTGAATATTGTTCAATATCGTACAATATTGTGGATATTGTTCAATATCGTACAATATTGTGGATATTGTTCAATATCGTACAATATTGTGAATATTGTACGTGTCGTATTGTGGTATGTATTGTATTGTGGATATTGTTCAATATCGCACAATATTATACAATATCTTTGTGCTACTAGGATAGTGCTCGCCGAAAAACCGAGAGGATTTCGTTCGCCTCGCCAAAAACCTCGTCCACACCTGCGAACGAGCTACTTACGAGCGATTTGCGAACTGTTTCGCACGCAAATGTTTAACCGCCTTTAATTTTAAAATTTGTCGGATGACAAAGATGGCACCTGAACTTTGACATTTCTTTGAATTTCTACACCATACCTGGATGAGAACATTCGACTCATGGCGATAGATTTAATGCTTCACCTAACCTAGTGACTTTCAAGTCTCAATGAGCTATTTATTGTAGTGATCGCCGTACTTAGAATAATGCTTTAGTTTTTTTAACATTTTTTTCGGTTTTAACTCTCTAGTAGTCGCGCGTATGTAGGAGATACTTGCATCGTATTACATATATTCTATCATTCTTTTACAAATTTAAACGAAATTTTTGTTTAGTATAGAACTAATACAAACAGATTAAATAAATAAAAGTTGCAATGATTTTTGTGAAAGAACACGGTATAAATATGTAATACGATGCACGATATAAGCATCTCCTACATACGTGCGACTGCTGGAAGGTTAAACAGAAATTATAAAATGTGAAATAACGGAAACAGAAATAGAGAGGATTCAATAAACGAAAAAGAATTATTTATAATAAAATCAATAAAACTGCTTAGATTTTTTGTTCGTATTTTGTTTAAAAATTCTTATTTTGATTTTAAAGTTCGCTCTTTTCTTGATTTTACATTATATTGATTCTTTATGCCAACAAAAAAAAATCCCTTTTAGGCAAGCTTGAAGGCAAAGGTAGATTCCTTTACTTTACGCTAATGTTACAGAAGTAATGAAATATTACATATTGGTCAATATAGACATAGCCAATGACTTTATTGTTTGTACACATTGCAATATTTACGCTGTGATTCTGTTTTCATGACATTTAATTTTTTGCTATATTAACGTTTTACCATTCCATTTTTCATTCCAAAAGGTTATGCTAGATTTATTGGTCAGTAAATTGGTCATTTATATATATATATCCCAACACATAATCATTCAACACGTAGGAATCATAAAGAAATAAATATCTCAGCAGCGCAAATATCTCCTAGATAATACTAAGCCAGCCTATCTGAAATAGTAGCAAGAAATTGACACGTGACACGAATGAAGAACAACTCTAGATTAGTTTATTTAATCTAGGTTACCATTTTAATTGTGCGAACATTACTTTGTCATATGGTAAAATCACATGACATGAAACATTTAAACATTACTAGAATGGGCTCATTTAGAGAACTCCCTGGCTACAGAGATAATAGTCACTAAATTCTTAACACATAAGAGAATAAAAATTATTAAACATTGCGAATTCTAAATTTAACACGTGTGTTTAAAGCATAGGATATCAATTCAGCCATTTTGAACAGGAAATTTAAACCTCCATCAACAGTTAAAAGCAAATACTCAAGCAGAAAACCCCAAAACAATTTTAAAGTTAATGAGATATTTTTCAATATAAAAAAGGATAAAGGGAATTCTTCTATATCTATCTTTTTAGTTATTTTATATTAAATTTATTAAACAAATCTTGGTGCAGGCATGTTTAGTTAAATACGAAATTAAATTAATCTGTCGAATTAACTAATTATCAAATTAACTATTAAAATTAATTGTTTGATTAATTAAAATTAACTATTTACTTAAATAAAATTAAATATTTAGTTAATTGTGATGATATCTTCACTAATAATTATCTTAATTTAAATAAAAGTTATTGTGTTTGTATGTATGCTCCGCATCTCCTCCTAAACCACTGGACTGATTTCAACCAGACTTTGCGCACTTTTTGTTTAAGACAAGAGAAAGTTCACCTTAACTTTTCAAAGCCCAAAAGTTACTTACAATTTTTATTTATTAAAAATTAAACAAGGCTTTTTTCCTCTATATCTTTGGAAATCATTATCTCACGAAACTATTTTTACACCTTATTATATTTTAACTAAAATTTTCATTTCAGTGACAAAAATTTCGTTTCCATGAAATTTGTCTTTCATTTTTATATTTTTTCAAAATTAATTTTATACTGAATTCGTAACAATATTCTTTATTGTCGAAGAACAAGAATAATACAAATATATATAGTTGCCAGAATACAATCACAGAATTCTGGACTAATGCTAAAAGAAAATTTTGTAAGTAGACTATTAGCCATTTAAATCTTCACCCAATAATGATTGATTTATTTTCATTCTTTAAATTAATGAATAATATAATAAAATATTCATTGAAACCTTTTTTTTCTTTCTTTTACTTTAGTAATTGTTAACGAAATTTGAAGTACCTATATAACAAATAATAATTTATGGAGAAAACAGCTGTTTTTAAAAATCGTGTGTTTTAATTGATATTCTCATTTTAATTAAAAACGTTTCGGATCAGAAAAGGAATTTGTGTATTATAATTTTTATACAATAGTAGTTTTTGCATTAAAAATATTAGACATAGAAGCATTTTAATCCGGAGCAAAGCCAGGTATATCAGCTTGTTTACCGTACAAAAAGTGCAAGTGAATGCGGGTGATGGGAGCTCATAACTTCTAAGTAATTCTTGCTGTCAAAAAACTTTCAATATAAAAGTAGTTTGTCATGATAAGGTGATAATTGCCCCAATTGAAATTTTCTTTCTATCTTCAATCGTAACGGAGCTATGGGGAAAAGATAAATTGGGGGGAATTGAACATCGCTTTTCAGCTCATAACTTCTAAGCAATTGTAGCTGTCAAAAAACTTTTAATATAAAAGTTGTTCGTTGCGATTATGTGATAATTCCCCTAATTGAAAGTTTCTTTCTGTCTTCAATCGTAACAGAGTAGTGGGGAAATGATAAATTGAGGGGCCTAGGGAATTGAATATCGCTTTTCAGCTCATAACTTCGAAGCAATTTTAGCTGACAAAAACTTTTAATATAAAAGTTGTTTGTTGTGATAAGGCAATAATTCGCCTAATTTGAATTTTCTTTCTATCTTGAATCGTAAGAGAATTATGGGAATATGAAATTTTCAGTCCCCCACCATTTCCACCCATGAAAGCATTTTAATCCAGAGCAAAGCCAGGCAGAGTAATGGGGAAATGATAAATTGGGGGAGGGGGTTGAATAGCACTTTTCAGCTCATAACTTCTAAGCAATTTTAGCTGACAAAAACTTTTAATATAAAAGTTGTTCGTTCTTATAAGGTGATAATTCGCCTAATTGAATTTTTTTCCTATCTTTAGTCGTAACAGAGCTATGGGGAAATGACAAAATGGGGGAGGGGATTGAAAGTGGCATTTTAGCTCATAACTTTTAAAAAATTGTAGCTAACAAAAAAAGTTTCAATACAAAAGTTGCTTATTATAAAGAGGCAATAATTCGCCTATTTTGAGTTTTCTTTCTATCTTCAATCGTAAAGGAATTATGGAAAAATGAAATTTTCTGTCCCCCACCATTTCCACCGCCTTTTAGCTGGATAGCCCATCTACGAACTTGACTGAGATTTTCACTAACCTTACAACATATCCCACGTTGGTTAAATTTAGATCAAAATTACTCCAGTTATCGTGTTCAGAAGATAACATGGGAAAAAGCGTTATATATATATATAACTTTTGGTTTTGGGTTCTAGGGGTCCTGATCGGTGAAGATCTGCAGAAATTTTCCGGAAGTCGCGTCATGAGAACCATTGCAATAGGTAGACTTCCTATAAGGAATCTACCTAAAATCGTTGTAATTGGTGTTAAATTAATAACTAGATTTGGGACTTTTTCGGCAGTCGGCATAGCTCTTTAATATTTTTTTATCATTCTCTTAACAAATTGCGCTTATACATTTATAAACATATAAATAAAACATATTTCCTTAATGATATTTAAGAATAGTATGGCTTCTGGAATTAAAAAATAATTAAGTCCTTTTTTAATGTCTATTGAAGTCGATTCTCTTGCTTGAAAAGCTTTTAGTTTTTAAAAAAATGTTACTTAGAGAAATGTACATTTATAAAGAAACAAAGACGTTAAACGAATATGAAATAAATTGAAATTTAAATTATGGTTTCAATCATTAATGATTTACTTTTTTATAAAAGTGAACTATGTTTTAACTTATTCTGCACCGAGAGGAAAAATAAATTCAATTACGTCCCAACTGATACATTTACGGAATAAAAATATTAAAGGCATTTTTTATGTTATCGTTTTCATGATATGCTTTTAAATTTCAAAGGAAGTCTCTCTTAATATGTCTGATAATAATTAAAGCGAAAGTTTTTAAATAATGGAAATAAATGACAAAAAATGAATTTCCTTCTAGTTTAGCTTATTATTCTTTAGAAATGGAAATAATTGAGCAATAAAAAAATCATGGAATAAAAGTTATGTAATGAAATGAGTTGTAACTTAATGCATTTAATAAAGGAAATTTAAAATTTATATAATGGTTTAGAAAACCCTTTTCATAGATAAATGAAACAAAAGAAATTGAAAAAAGCGAAATTAACTTACAGAATTTTTAAAATTTATTCTTTTGTTAGCAAAAATAAAGTAAAAGCATTATTCTAATAGTTACTAGATTATTAATTTAGATTATTTAACGTCTACGTCTGAATTTTTGTCTCGGAGCATATTTTGTAAATTAGGATCGACTCTTGCATCAACTCGTCAATTTTATATGATTTAATCATTAAAATTCTGGAAGGCAAAGTATAACGATGGACAAAAAACGAGATAATCGAATCTTTCTTATTGCTTCTCTATATAGAATTATGTCCAAGGGAATGACTCAAAGGCACTGGTATTATAAGAATCTGTAATTTGGATATCCATGTAAATTAACAGTGTTAGTTAATTGTCCTCTCAAAAATTTGCCTTCGTGGAAGTTGAGATCTTTTCATAATTAGATTGGACTCGTTTTCTTCTATCATTTTGAATTATATTGAACGACACCACTTTCATTAACGAATTTTTTTTACAACAATTCACCTGACGTAACAGTCACGTGACAAACTTAACTACGCATATCATCTAATCGTTGTGCTATGATGCCTCAATGTAAAATGATAACGTGGCTCTTTCGATACCAATAACAGACATGGTGGATGTTTTTCACTTCTGGAAACAGATAGATGGTCTCATGTGAAAAAAACCTACCATATTAGTTATTGATTGAGAAAAATTCAATTTTTTCTTTCTTTTGCAAAAGTTAGAAAATTGAGGTGGGTGAAGTTGCTCGTTAAGTGATGATCTTCTCACCTTACTGTAAAGCGTATATCTCACGGAGAGCTATCGTACGCTGTTTCCGTCAGCATGAGCGCATTGCCACTCACCAAAAAAATTTGTTGCACGTGACAGGTCAAACAAGATGACGGAAATCGAGGGCTGTATTCAACTGGCTTGTAAATGCACACGATACTGACGGAAAATCATCATCAGCGATAATTCAAACCAATCGGGCGTGACTTTGACGGTGACGTAGTTCGCCCCAACGAAGACCGAAATCCTGTCTGACCGGTCGTCTCAATGCGTCACGTGCTACAAACTTTTTCGGTAAGTGGCATTGCGCTCATGCTGATGAAAACAGCGTACGATAGTTCTCCATGTGATATACGCTTTAGATGGGCAGTGAATTCTAAAAGTAAATTGTAGAGGCACATTTCACGTTTATCATGTGTGCATGAATCGAATCTTTATATGACTGCAACATTAATTAATGGTTTACCGCCAAAATAAACAATAACCAGCAAATTAATTTATGCAACAAAAAGGAGCAGCATAGAATTAGTGAATCTAGAAAGTGCGATTGCAGTTATCTATATCAGGATTAGGTTAGGCTAGATTAACGTCCCGTTTTTTGAAGCAACACGAGGGCTATTTTGGGACGAACCTCGTAATTTTGAAACGTGGTCAGGTGAAGAGGACGACACCTGAGCTGGCACCCCCTCTCCAAACTTCCACGCCACACCAACGGGAGGACGTTTGGCCACTACGTATGATTTAGCGTGTAACAGGCCCCATACACGGCGGATCTTCAGTGGAATCGGGTTTCGAACCTTATCTATATCAGGATATTTCTCTCAATGTGACACGAGGAGGGAAAAAACTAAATATGGAACTTATCTCTCCCCCTCCTTGGAGCTAATTCAGACTTCTGTCTTAATCCTTCGCGGCGCAAGGCATTGAATTTTTTGAAATATGATGAAAAAACACCATGAATGGATTTAGTTTATTGTCTAGACATAGAATCAATATTAAAAAAAAACACATCATTCCGAGGGGGCATCGTCTCCCTTTGGGGTCACTCCCCTCATATGTGAACCCACTTAGATACAGCCATCTTTATACACTCAAAAAATACTGTAGAATCTTACAGAAAATCGTAAATTAAAACTTTAAGAATATTGGAGAAAATTTTCGTGTTAATTTGCTAAAATTGTAAACGGCCAGAACTGAAAAAATTTCTTATCTCCGCGTTAAGGAATTTTCCCAAACTTTATCTCTAATATTTTCTATTCCGAAACGAAATTTCATAAGGCTTCTATATAGATTCTAAAAGGAGTACTATGCGCCCTATCCTAAAACTAATTTCCATTTATAGTTGAATTTAACGGTTGAGAAGCGACTCAAATTCAGCTGACACACTGCTCCGCAAAGGGTTAAGTGATACCCAAGTACTCCAAAGTCACTTTGACTAACAATAGATGCCGCACTTCGGCTTTACCTCTAGTCCTTGACCATGGATTTGACGAGGAATACCAGACCAAATGGGATTAGAGTCACAGCCACATTTAATGAACCACTACGATATTGTCTTAAAAATGCACTGGTATAAATTATTCAATTAATAAATAAACCGTTCTTTAAACAATCAAAATTCCGTTATCATCAATATCTTTTATGGAGAACCAAATTTAAAATGAGTTTTGAAAGAGTATGAATCGGTCTTTTTTGTGTTCAAAGAGATTACTGTTCAGCAACGGATTCGAAGACTACCATTTTTGGACAATTTTACACCGGAAAGGGGCGTTAGGCAATGAGACATATGAGTTCATTTCCGGAGTTCTTTGTTAGATCACGCTCAATAAAATATAAAAACATCACCCTTCCATTCTTCACTTCCCCACTATTTTGATGAAAATAACTCCGCCCGGCGCATGCGCAAAAGCGCGGAGGGTTTCCGAATCCGTTGTTAAACAATATGCATTTTGTCACACTTTAGTATCATTATTACAAAATGGTAAAGAATGATATTAGCAAACACAGTTTATATTTATTGTTTTTTTAGTTTAATGTTCCGCTTGAAAACTTTATAAGACCTGATGGAGATCCATTTCAGACTGTTTTTGAACTCTTATCAGAGAGGACGACGTCTGAGCCGCCAGCCATCATCACGATAGATTTTCAGATATTGTGAGGTCGTTTCACCCACTTTGGCGGATTTAACGTGCAGCATGGCGGATGTTCAGTGGAATATCGTCTTCTTTACGCCAGAAACATTAAAGTGCATATTTCTGACGCTGAACATTGATACTACTGGTATAAGGGGAACGATATGGTCTCAATCCTGCGATACTTGATTCTGATTTTTCAGTAAAAGAAGTTAACTCATAGAAGCTTATGGATTAGTTGTCCATAAGCGTCTCCAGTTATGGGTACTTCTTTGTTATAGTGATCACCCGAGATTGAATCTCCAAGCAACCTAGATGTATCACCAAGATGGTGGCAAAGGTTCGCCAAAACGTTTGCCGTCCTATAAAAATAGCTCATGTTTTCATATCAGCATCGTGTTACGTTTTTGCTAAGGTTCTCGAATTCGCATTGTTTTTTTGCAAATATTCTTTGTTAAGAGGTCTCTAAGTGGGCAGCGGGGAGATTTTTTTAACTGAAAAATCCTCCTACGGCTTCGTTAGCCGAGGGAGCCGGAACCAAGTAGCTTCGCTAGCAAACTGAGCTTCGCGAAATCATACCTGCTGTCTTCGCGTAATCCGAAGGCTTCCAAGTAAACTTGAGGGCCGCTACAACAAGGAAGTACCCATTTATAAAATGTAAATTCAAGCCTATCTTTTCCTACTCGAGGCTGTTTATAATTACTAAACTTTTAAAATAATCTTAACCGATACAGCATTAAAAATACCGGACTCCACTTTATTATTCAAAACTGAATTAATCCTCCGTTATTCACAATATATAATCGACACTCATGTAATTTGCATTAATTAAATGTTTTCAGCGCATTTGAATTCGGATTTTTCTCACAGCATACATTTACTTTATCATTAGGACTAATTATTACAGTTTTAAATTATCGAAACTGGGAGAACATATCATAGAATAGAATTTATATCCGTGAGATAAAATGCGACCTTCTAAGGATGAAAATGATTGCGTCTAGCGAAGGGTTAATTCTAAATTTAAATCTTCAACATAAATCCAATAACAATCGTTTCTAAACTAATAAGAAGCTTAAGAAAATAATATGGCTATATCCAGGAGCACGTGACAATTAGTTTGATTGTTATATCCGAATATTGATAGAATGCATCAAGTCACATATTTAGAACCTTTCAAATTTTTATAAGTACAGTAATTATAAGATTTAGTTTATTTTAAATTCAGCTTTTAATTACAACGCACTATAATTCAGCTATGGGATTATGATTCTTTAGAGGCATAAAATAAATTCAATATGAAAATATTTTTAATTAAGGAAGTAAAAGAAATATTTATTGATTATTCTTTTACCACGCATCTTGAATAATTTTGGATTACATAGCGAAAAAATATTTTGTTAGCTGGAAAAATACGAAAATAATTTTTATATTATACGAGATAACTTTTGAAATTCCAAAATGCTCCGCATCATACAAGCCTTGAAATACACAAATATTTATTCACACACATTTAATCCCAAAATACTGTTTCTTAAAATGCATAGACACATTTATTCAAACTCATTTAATCCCAAAGTACCGACATGGGAATTTCCTTATACACAAGCACTCAAAATATTTGCAATCACTGCCGAAACTCAGACAAACAATTTCCTTTCCTTATAGAAAATGACAATTTCGAATAGAATAACTTTGTCACTTGGTAATGCATTTGCATCTCGATTCTAAGACTTCCCTTCTGTTCCCATGATGACTATTAGACAGCGGCCAAACGCATTACTCAGTTTGAGCCAGCAATAAAGCATCTTCTCCAGGAATGCTTTGTGAGTAATCTTAAACAGCTTTTGGAACCAAATGTCGTGACGCATGAGTGAAAGCGACGCATTAGTTTGTGTTCAGAGAATAACTTCCTCCACCGCCATTCCATCGAAAAAGGATTTCGTTCATTTCATCACGTTGGCGTTTCATTCATCAGCGACACAGTGCTGAGAAACAAATCCATTTTCTGAGGATTGTGCGGAAGATTTCTCTTGTCTGCGAGATAGCTTTAGTATATTGAGTTTCCTACAGCTTTAGAAATAGGCGAGATAAATTGTGTATAGAAATAGACGAGAAAATAAGATGCAATTTAAACTTCCGAGTGTATTTATTTTGAGGGGCATAAATTATATTAGTTTAATTGAGTTATATCGGTGCCGTGTTCTGAAGAAACACTAGGGATGTTTTGAGGTGCACCTTGAAATTTTAAACCCAGATCAAATAAAGTTGATGATACCTAAGCTAGTACACCTCTTTCCAAACTTCCACCTCATACAAATCAGATGACTTTAAAACCTTTGCATGGAGACTTAATATGCAATAGGCCGTCCGTTGTTTTTAAATATCAGTCTGTCGTTAAAAAGGTTAATAATAAATATTTAAAAAAAACCGCTTTTACCAATGCTAAAAAAGGAAACAATTTGACCTCCATATTTTTAGAAAAAATTATTTTTATTAAGTTTTTTTTATTTATTATTTTCTAGTATTTAGTCTTTAATTTATGTCACAATTCAGAATTATAAATATTTTGGGACTTTTAGAATCAATTTTTCATGAACTAAATTCCAACAATTATTTCATTGAAAAGAGCTCTAAAATTACTGAAAAATTGCATCGTCATCTAGACCCAATGAATATACAAAATTTCAGAATTCTAGTCAGTGGATTAAGAAGCGAATGAAAATCGATCACAAAATTCCAACCTTACATACAAACATGAAACATTTCGAACTTAGTAAAAGAGTTTAAAAACCAGCTTCATCCATTGCCGTTCGTAATAATAAAAATCTTTTACACTTTTTCAAAACTTCGTATTTTACCTGAGGCAAGCGAACTCTTTCCACTCGTAGAAAGGCTGCTAGTTGTTTAAGTAGCAAAGATTTAGATGTTGGTTACGGATTGAAAACAATTTTG
This sequence comes from Araneus ventricosus, assembly GCA_013235015.1. NCBI lineage: Eukaryota > Metazoa > Arthropoda > Arachnida > Araneae > Araneidae > Araneus > Araneus ventricosus. The sequence goes on along the minus strand of BGPR01000042.1, from coordinate 1,507,134 downwards.
TAATTTAAAGAGAACATTTCCAACGACTTTTCTACAAAGAATAATTTTTATAGATTTTAATTAGACACAACACTGTGGAACATAATTTACAGATAATAATTCTGGGATAAAACATGGTCAGACCAGTTCAAAGTAGAATCTGTTCTCGATTCTGAGATATTGGAGTTTAAACTTTGCCACCAGACCACAATGACTATTTAAAATCGAATAGTACAGCGGTTCCCAATCTTTTTGGTTATGCGGTCCATCTATTACGTAAAAAATATTTTGATTCCCACTAACTAAATATGCAAGTAAAAAATGCAAACACATACATTATATATATATATATATATATATTATTCACGTATATGTCATTAATTAGTTAACATTACTGTAAAAGTATTGAAAATGTATTGTTTATAAATGAAAATAACTTTATTGTTATTACTTAGTACTCACAATGTAAGAAAACTCAAAAACAAGCGGTCAAGATTCTAGATATAAAAAAAAAACTGAATGGGTTTTTTGACATAGTTTGTCGCTCACGAGAGATTCAATATCTGAATTAAAACTTGACAGTTTCAGCCTCAAGTCACTGTCTACATTCAGTTTGTTTCTGTACTTGGGTTTCAAATACACTAAAGTTGTAAAACTACGTTCACGCAGATATGCAGTCGAGAACCCCATCAAATTTCTCGGCGCATATTTGGCAATTGCTGCATACTGTTGCCAAACATTTATCCAGAACGGGACCAATGATATTGTTCTAAAAAACTATTATAGAGTCGTCGTATGATAGTTCAATTAACGTGTCTTCTTCATTTTATGTTACTTTCTTTTTCTTTACCCCTGACTTTGGGGTCTATTCTGGTACCTCCGGTTGGGGTGGGGTGCGGTGGTTAAGGGGGGGACCCCCCCCCCCCCGGGGGGACCAGAATAGACCCCTTTGACCCGTGCTTAGTGTTCCACGGCCCACAGGTTGGGAACCACTGGAATAGTATATTTTCATGTTTTACATATACATCTTGCATCTTTCACTTTCTAAAACTTAACTAATCTGGATGGTAAATCTATACATCTACGATAAACACTAAACAAACTGCAACAAATGAGCGAATATATTTCTTATAAGACCCTCGTTATAAAATAGGCATCCGATTTACACTTGCATTAGCCGAAAGAAAAGTATCAATTTGTAGAAAAGTTTTTAAATATTTTCATCATTCATTTACTTAAGAGAGCATGTATTCAATACACAACAATTTTCTAAGTAATTAAAAATCGTACATACAAACACGATGCTGATCGTTTTGTTGCAAAGAAGCTTAACTTTGCAATTCAAAACATCAACGTTTAAGAAATCTGAAATACACATACATTCTACATAAACTGTCAAATGAAAGTTTGAAACCCAGCTGAACACATTACTATAATACTTATTCTAACTATTACTTATTACTTACTATTATTTTAACTGAATTTAAACAGTGTTATTATACTTATTAACTTATTTCTAAAACTAAATTAGAGACCGTAGATTAAGAAAAAAATTGAAAATGATATATGAAATCATAGTGTTAATCGTTTTGTTGGAAAAGAATCCTAATTTTGCGATTCAAAACAAAGATGCTCAAGAAATCTGAAATATACTTACATTCTGGATGAACTGTCAACTGAAAAATGAAATTCAGCACTATCATACTTATTTATAAAACTAAGTAAGATATTGTAGATTACGCAAAAAATGAATTTGTGCAATTTTTTAAAAAGTTTCAAAATCAAATGGAAGTTACATTCAAGTTTTAGATATATCAGTGGCACGCATAGCCGAATAAGAATTTAGTTGCGTTTTTTAACTATTTATATGAATTTTCGGGCAGAAAAAAAATTGCCGCTGAAGTGAAAATTTACTAGTAAAAGTAGATGACATTTAAATAGATGCAGACTAGCTTCTAACTAAGATAGTAAAAAAAGGGGATCGGATCGTAATTTAACCCCTTAAAGTCTCGTATTTTTTTCGCTATCTTAATAAGATGACCTTTCCTATTTTGGAAAGGAGTTGTCTTTTTCATTCATCTAAGAAGGCCTAGAATACTTGAGATGCTTATGGATTCTACGTAATTTTTGTGTCAAATTATAAAGCTAATTAATGATTAAATTTTAGTTTATAAGCCTAAAAATGCGATAATTCGATGCACGTGAATATCACGGGAGCGAGACATAAGGGGTTAAACGATGGCTGTCTAGTTGAAAGTGTCTATGTTATCGAACGCAGATGCTTTAATCGACAAATTATTTTCCCGAAAAACAAGCAAAAAACAGAAATAGTTAACTTACCTTTATGAAGAATCAATAAAAAAGCAAGTATACCAAACATGGCTAGTGATTCTGCTTTCCTATGAATTACACTGGTCATTGAACCACAGAGATGCAAAATGGGAATAGTTTGACCTCTTGACTTGGATTCGTTTTGTTTTTGGCAAAAAAACTAGGGATGTCATTGAAAAAACAAAATTAATGAAAAAAGCCCCTTTAGCATCAAATCTACTAACGAAACAGACAGAAAGGGGTGCCAATCATTCATTCATTTCGGAGATGGTGTTTTGGAACAAGATTAGGACAAGGCGCATATTTTGGCGCAATTCGTTGACGTACGTAAAAAGAGGCGCGCGCATACATTTCTGGTTGTGAATTTCGCATAAAAAGTGCAGTTGTACGTTTCAGACTCAGAACCGTTTTACAGGTCGTTTGTGTGTGGTTGGTTAGCAGCCTCACTCAAGATGGTTGTCCTTCCCGTTTTCATTTTTTGCGTCGATCTACTGATGACTTGCTTGGGGTCGGAGCATACCACCATTGCTCCAATATCTGGTAAGTTGACGTCATTATTGCGTGTTGGATAATTTCAAAGTGTTCTTGAATGAATTAATACTAGAAATGTCTTTTTATGCCTACTTGAATATTGCAGCCTCCGAAGTTTCGAGGATTCTTTAGGCATGGTAATTAAACGTGTGTCCTTGTCTGAAACCAAACTGATGTATCAAACTTTTTAATTTTTACATCCAAGTCTACTGTCTGAATTGATTAATATCCCCTTCAAAGTGTTTCTTGGTTAGAGGTGAAACTTCATTGTGATCGAAAGTTGTAGGCTCCATTATGCATTTTAAGTGTCGGAGAATAAACACTGCTTATTCAAAACCCGATTAGCCCTTTAGTTCTCGAAGCCGGCGACAGTCGATATGCACGATGCGACTTGCAGAGACTATCTCCAGCTATAGCCGGCGACATTCATTCAAACACTAATTCTCTTGTATAGTGTTTTTAATTTCATAGTATTGTTTATGTGTAGAAATCGAATATTGTTCGGAAGAAAAGCCCGTCTTCTTCAAAGAGCATACCAAGCTAGTGTTGCTCGGGTGCAAGAGGCAAATCCAAATTTTTTTTTTTTCCACGTGCAATGTGTACGCTTTCTGCGCGGGATCCTATTCAGTAGCATTCTCTACAACGAAGCTAAAGGGTTAAACTGTTAGTTTTGCGTTAATGTTTTTAATCACTCCTCAAAAGACTTTGTTTCTTGGAAACCCTGTACAAACCCATATTAACTTGAATACTCTGGACGTCATGTCGTGAAATTTTGTTTATTTAAAAAAAATTGGATTTGGTGAATTCAATATTTGGAATCTGTCTACATATCTCACTCTGCATCTAATCTATAATTATTAGCGAACACTCTGTTCGTACAAACGTCTATGGGCTAAACTCGTATTTTCTCTAGAATTGAATTGGTTTCCGCGTATGGAGGTTGGCTCTTGCACTCAGTTGCGCATTTCTGTTCAAACTACCATCAAACGAGCGTCTCTACTCCTTAACATAAAAAAAAAACTTGCAACACTTGCATCGAATTGCAGAATTTTTGCTGTTTAAATCTGTATTGCGTAACAGTTTTTAAATACAAAGTCGACTGAAAACTCTCGATTGTCTTCAGTATCCTTGCCATCTTAAATAGGTTGAAATAATGGATGCCACCACCCATTTGGTATATTTAATTCGGAGGCAAAATAAAAAAAAATGCAAGACGGGGGGGGGGTAATCTATTCTAAATTTAATGAGTTTCTAAATCTGTTCTGTAAGTTACTATAGTAGTTGACATCGACAGCCCATTATTTTAAACAAAAAAAATTGATGCTTCTAATTCTTTAAACTAGTTACCTGATGGGTATGCTTAATAGATTTAAATTCCATTTTCAAAACTTGGTTACTCGTATCGGAAGCTATTTGTGAACGAACTCCGCCAAGAGGCGTGGTTGTGTATCTCTCGGTTGAAGTTTAAATAGATCTGAATTTTGTCGGGAATGCCTTGCTTTCTAGGATAATTAAAATCTTGTATTCTTCCAGCTACAGAGAAAATAGTTTGTCCTGGACACTGTGTGAAGGAAGATGCCTGTTCCGTGGCTTTGAATGATACCGATTGTGATGGTGGGTTTGTATGCTGCGTAGATCAAGACCAGAGTATAACGTCTACCGAATATGCAGAATACTTTACAACTGAAGATGCCTTCGGATACAGTTCTCCGGCTCGAGAGGAATATGAAGAAGTCGAGGCAGAAGTTGAAGAGCAGGCAGATGACCAAACGGTAAGCTACTCGTTTCCAGAAGAGGGAGCTGATGCAGAAAACCCAGACTATACGTATGTCGTCTCTGAAGAATCCGACGCGTCCGCTCTTCGCAAAGCGGCAGAAACCTGTCCTGGAACATGTATTCCTTTCGAATATGGTAGCGAATGCGGCTATATTCTTGCCAATGAAGATGCGTGTCCACCAGAATTTACTTGCTGCTTAACCGAAGATGATATACGAGCTACTACTGATCAATATAAATACTATGTAACGGATAACGAAATGCCGAATGAAGAAAATGAAAACGTTTTCGTAAAACGAACTGCGCCATCTCCTTCCGATTCTTGCCCGGGTACTTGCGTTCATCCTTCGCATGCACTCTTCTGTGAACAAATTTTGCCTGAGTTTTCTTGCCCTCTAGACTCCAAATGTTGTATCAAACGCTCCACTGAACGTTCTTCGCAAGTTGTCCAATGTACAGGTCAGTGTCTACCACTAAACATACAGGGGTACTGTTTTCCTCCAAACGAATTAATCTTGGGACCTACAACTTGCAAGAGTGGAACAACCTGTTGTATGCGAAGGTCTTTCGGAAGCCGTGTACAGCCTCCTTCTGTTGGAACAATGCAGTTTCCCAATGTCCAGTATCAAGTACCTACTACTGACTCTTCTCAAGTTGTCCTGGGACATCTAGCAGTTGACGACGAAGGTACAGTATTCAGAGTGGGGACAGATGGCCAAATATCTCCTCTTCCAAAAGTTGCTCGAATAGATCACTTAAGAGCTAAATACAACAAATTAATGGTGTATCCTCTATCTGGCGGTCACATTGTGATTTATTCGGATTCTACTGGGGCTTTGTACCAACAATTCTATCCCAACATGACGTACGACCCTGAGACTCCATTTGGTAGACCCTCTGGTTCACGAGTTGACAAAGTCAAGGTGCAAAAGCCAAATGTCAGAAGACCTGTGATAAGGAAACCAACGGAGGAAGAAACGAGCTTGCAAGACTTGGAAGATATGCCTGAATTTCAGCAAGTGCACTCGATAAGAAAACCAATGGATACTGAAAGAGAAACGAATCTGCAAGACTTGGACACTTTTCCCGAAGAACCTGAGGAGATAATTATTCCTGACGATGACGACGAAGCGCCTGTTGTAGATTCCAAACCATCTGTTGCTGATAGCAAGACTGGTAGACCAACCTGTCCTGGATCCTGCATGTCCTACTTTCTGAGATTCACATGCTTCAGAGGCCATGCCATTTACGATGGATTTTCCTGTCCTGGGAGATCGGTATGCTGTGCTCGTGTGGCGGATATAGAAAGCCATGAAAAACGCTTGAGATCGCTGTCGCCTTACTATAAAGAGTCTGCCGATTCTGGGAAAACTGTACCCAAGTGTGGCATCAAAGGTAGAAAAGACGCGCAACGCACAGTTGGTGGAAAAGATTCATTGCCAGGAGAATGGTGTTGGCAGGTAATTGCATTACTCCATAAACATAATTTATCTTGGATTCTGGCATTCAATACCTAGTATCTAGCTCCTTAATCTGATTTCTTTTAAAGGTGGCCATCATAAACGTGCAGAATCAATACATGTGTGGTGGCGCTCTAGTAGGCGACGCTTGGATTCTAACTGCTGCTCACTGCGTTGCTGGGTAAGGTTGTAACCTTTATTTTTGTCAACTTTCAGTTCCGACTGAAATGAACTCGGATTTCTGAAATTTAATTAACTTGAAAGCGTATTGGAATTCCAGAGACTAGAATGTCGAACGGTAACGAACGTGTTCACCAAACTGAAATTTACACTTTGCAGGCGAGAGGTTAAATATTCTCTATGTAGAAACTGTTGAATCTCGAAGAATGAACTCTATCCTTTTTTTCTGTTGCGTCGAATTGCCACCAGTATCTAACCAACTACATTTTAAGTTCGTCCCTGAGGTTTGCCTCTAAGCTTAACTATATTTGGACAATTTCTTAATGGGGGGGAGGGAACGTATTTCCCTTTTATTGTATAAATTGAATCTTTTCTGGTTTCAAGCCTTGTAACATCGAGCTTTTCATTAAAAAATGGTTCGATTTCTTTACCCATGATCGGTCATGGAGGTGCTGAACGACTAGTACTAAAATTGCATTCGTTGAGTGCAAAGATTCTTTTAACCCCTTAACTGGTTTGCCCGTACGTTCATCGAATTATCGTAATTTCAGACTTTCACTAAGTCATTTGCGGACGTTGTAATTAGATACGAAAATTGAGTGAAATCCATAAACATTTCAACCGTCCTTTTAACGCGTTCCGTGCAAAGCAGTCTTTGCTCGATTTTTCAATTAGGGCCATTTGCCTAATTAGATTTTTGAAGATTGACGTATTGTCAAGCAATATTTCTATATATCGTCAACTCGTGAGTAATTAGCTTATTTCGTGTAGTTCTTGTACACGTACCCATTCATGGTGCATGTGGCGCCGCGATCAGCTGACTTTTCGATTAGTGTATATCATCCATGGTACACGTGGCATGGAACGTGTTAACTTATCAAATCAATTAATGACTCGCATTACCAAAACGGAAGGTGTCGTTTAATTGCATATTTGAGAAAACAAACCAATAAAGGTTAGTTGAGAAACAAACCAATAAAGATTAATAATAAAGATTAGTTCAATCTTTTCAGTTCTATGAAAGAGAACCAAGCCATCTTCGTCAGAGCTGGTGTAACGGATTTGAAGAGCCCTGAAGACAACAACAAAGGACAGACTATCAGAGTCGTATCGACATTCATCCATCACAACTTTAACAGCATTAATCTGGATAACAACATTGCTCTACTTAAATTGCAGAAGCCGGTTGATCTCAACGACAATGTTTGTGTTGTATGCTTGCCAACGAGTGGTCAAATGCCTTCAGGAAATGCAAAGTGTACAGTGACGGGATATGGTTTCGTCTCTAAAGGTATTAAAAAAATCTTAAGACTGCGTGATATGAAGTTTTTAATGTTAGTTTTCAGTTTTAATGAAAAGTTCTTCTTTCAGAGGGAGAAATGTCTTTGAAAATCAGGGAAGCACAAGTGCCGATTGTTGATGACACGGAATGCATGACTAATGTAACTGAAGCCTTGGTTAATCCTTTCATTCTTCCTGCAAGTAGTTTCTGTGCTGGAAGTCAAGATGCTTGCCAGGTAATATTGAGTAAAATCTTTAGGCCTGATGCTATAGAACGGTGAACTAACATGACCTTAATATAGATCTCTCGCCGGAAACGATGCAATTTGATGTCTGTTCTTGACGGTAAATTGAAATTGCTTCAACTTCTGAATTTAACGAGTGATTGCAATAAATCAAATTTGAAGTGTCTAATATTAATGTACTTTAGTATGGGAAATTGAGATTGCAGAAAATCTGCTTGGGAAGGGGAGAAGTTATTTTTGATAGTTGGTTGAGATTGGATTTCCTAATTTAAAAGATTAGGCTAGAACCCGTCTTTGCATTGAACTTGATACTAGCGTTATCAGATTAACAATTTAGGAAATTTACAATATTTATTGTAACTATTGATTCCAATAGTTACTTGTAGGATGAATTGTTACCTTTAAACGTGGGCTTTTCTCGGTTGTGACTTGCACTGGTTCAAGTAAAATCCGAAATCGATCTTTACAAATTGAAGATAATGCGAGATGCCAATACAGTATACGCTTCAAAAATGACAAGTAGACTTGCATCTGACCAGCTCTAACTCTTGAATTACGAGTCGATAAAATCCGTTAACATTGACAAGTTTCGGACTCCATTAAACTCGAATGGATTATTCCAATGAGTTCAGTGTTTAATTTTATAGACGCGGTAGGTTTTAGGTTCAGTCTTCCTTGCTATTGCGAGAATAATCCTTCGATATTCTCGAATCTGTCCTAAACGTGCCAAGCAAAAATCGGTAGTTCAGTTCCAATGAAAATGACTTCGATTCCAGAATTACTAGTGCCTATTCTATGATCGGAGTCCGAGGTGCGATTGAACTGTTCAGATTTCATGCCTAAAAGATGTATTACATTTGACCTTGATGGGTAAAGATTTGTATTCATTGTAAATAGCAAACTTCATTAAAATCGCTACCGCGCCTCTTGTCCGTTTTCGATAAGGTTTTCCAAAATGAATAGTATTCTATTGTTTGCGTCATTTACACTAACTTGCTTCGTGGTAGACTTCGATAGTTTCGTGGGACTAGCTTCTCTCATTCGCTTACAACGTGTCAGACATGTTAATCGAATTGCTGAATTTTTGACATTTAAGTTGGTAATTAAGTCTACGTAAAAAAAATTTTAAATCTAAAATCACTTGGACAGCTTAAACGTCTCTGGTATCATTTACCATCTTAAATAGATTGAAGTAAAAATGTGTCCCAAATAGCTGGAGTTGTCTAAGAGGTTAAATCAATTCGTAGGACAAAGGGTTGACTAATGTATTAATACATTAGTGACGCATAAAAAGTCCTGGTTAGACGTCATGCCTCAATGAAAACAAACTCGCTACTTGAGAATTCAGTTTTCTGTCGGTGGGTTACTTTAGCTATGCGACACGAAAGATAATAAGATGCATAAATATACACGTGAGTGTAAGGCTTGCGAGCCCGCTTTAGGGTGCTGAAAAACACTTGCTTCTATTTCTAAATTTGTTTTTGCTTTTATATGGTTTTTATAAATGCTATTCAGCAAGAATGCGAAAAGATGGATCATTCAGAGTGGTTCATGAAGTAACCCACCATGATTGAGAGTTAAATTTACATTTCATATTTCAGGGCGATGCTGGAGGTCCCTTTGCTTGCGAGATAAGTGGCTATCATGAACTTGTTGGACTCGTCTCCTGGACTTTGGGATGCGGCAGAAATGATGTGCCTAGCATTTATGTCAAGGTTCCTGCATTTATGGGATGGATTAATCAAGTCATCAGCTCTAGCTCGTTTTTAACGGCTTTAAACTAATTTCACTATTTCATCCAAGCGTCCTGTAAATGCCATCACATTCAATATTTATTAATAAATTTATGTTTGAATATTCGTGTTTTGGAGTACTTCATTTCTGTTTGCAGTTGCAAAGTTTTGTAGCGAGACTTAAACTTTAATGACTGTACAGGGCTTCGAGAAGTGTCAGTTTAGGGCTGATGTTAAAATATAATACTTGTATTATAGTTCTGGATAGAAGTCTTCATAAGTAGGATAAATTTCCAAACCATACTCAAATTTTCAACGAGACGTGAACTATGTAGTCTTTGTTTCAGGCAAAAAGTTCAAAACTAGTTTGGAGATGTGGTCAGTTTAAAGTTGATTTAATTTTGATTCGTTACGATAAATTATAAAAATTTTACAAGTTTCTAGATCCTATGAACGATTTATTGATGTTTAGATAGAGGGTTTTTATGGCTAATTGGAAAATCGACTGCAATATTCCACCAAAAGGTTTTTGTGGACTTGGTAACTTCTGCGTGAAGGACATGTAGCGCAGGATTAGTTTATGTACTCTTCTCAACGGGAAAGACTAGTTGGGAAAGACTAGTTGGGAAAGACTAGTTGGGAA
>BGPR01000042.1:1485854-1496965 GCA_013235015.1 Araneus ventricosus | reverse complement strand
AGACTAGTTGGGAAAGACTAGTTGGGAAAGACTAGTTGGGAAAGACTTTCATGCATCTTCTATATGAAAATTTTTCAAGTTTTATAGTACGTGAAAATTGGCAGCACCGAAAGAAATTTTCTGTAATCTCAAATTTACCAAAATATTTATGACTACTGTAGTATAGAAAGAACTTAATTTCGCATGCTACGTTCAACGAAGCTCTTGCACAAGTTTTGAACGCAAAGCTTTCTTCTGGGCTTGCGAATATTTACTTTAGTATGATGGAAGAGGTGGGCTTCTGTTTTAATGGCGCAGAAAGAAAACGATAAAAAAAACGACAGTTCCGTATACCGTTGTTGGGAATCCCGAATGGTTTTGGCCGGACGGGATAAGTAGACTTCTGTGGATGTGTGCCGTTGTTGGGAAAGACTTAAAGTGAAGAATATTCTGTCCGAATTTTTCGAGAATCTTCTAGTCGTCGGTTTCATGGACGTAGCTATACAATTGGAGACTGATTCCAAAATACTCATTAAGACGCTGTAGAAATTCTGATTTAACATATTTTACATTTGTCTTGTGAGTACTCTATTTGAAACGGATTAAAAGTCGTTCAATTTGGCCTGGGGAAGTGGCTCGTATATAGCTCTCAATAATGGAAACTTAATCCACGAAATGGCATTTGAGTATTAATTGTATAGCTGCAGCCATGTGTATTGTATAGCAACGGATTCGAAAACCCTCCGCACTTTTGCGCATGCGCGGGGCTGAATTATTTTCATCAAGATAGGGTGAGTGAATAATGGAAGGGTTAAGTTTACATTTTACTGAGCGTGGTCTAACGAACTCCGGAAATGCGCTCATAAGATTCTTTGCCTGAACAGTAAATTCTGGAATTTTCTGGTAGAAAATCGAATCGCTCGATTATTCTACTCTCGTTTCGAATATTACTTTTGACGCTCTTGTAGATATAAATTTTTTTCTTCTGGATATACGTGAAAATATCGTATGCGATATAACGTATTAGAAGGTCGATAAAATGAAGTTGGAAGTTTGCGAAGGCAGTATAAACCGATGCGATTGAGAGAAAAAATTTTAATCTTTCCTTTAGCGATTCATCTTTTGAGGGCGGTTGTTCCAGTTAAGGTGTCGCAATCGAGGTACTAAAGAGAAGGATTTCGGTGAACATGGGCATTATGCCCTCGTGTCGCATTTAGGGTTCTGTGCTCGTTTCTTAACTTCCAGTACACTGGAGAATGTTTAAATTGAGAAATGAGTTAATATCTGATCCTTCTGGGTTCCAGATAAAAACCTTTTTCCATGAATCGCAATCTTCTATGCACTAAAGTTAACAATGTTCATGCATATGTTTAAGAGTGACATGGCTTGGTACATAGTCTAACATTCCACTATTAAAAAATATCTGGGCATGTTTCAATGTACTGAGAGTGAATCGGAACAATGTAATCGACTTTTTATGAAATACACTTTAAAGTGGGTGGAAAACCCTTAAATAATTGTCATCTGTCCAATTAATTCATCTAGTTTGTTAGGTTGGACCACCAATTTCTTTATGCACAATTGTAGAAAATTTTTTGATTCGCATCAATAGACAATGATTGAACCCTAGTATGACACTGTATCACTTTGTTTCCTCAATTGATATGCATCCTCGGCTTTTATTCTTTTAGAACCATTTTCTTTTGGTTTTAGTGAATGGTTTTAGTGAACTTTTATTGTTTTGCTTTGCTTTTTCCATTTCCAATTTAAAAGGGCTACTAGCGGTGATAACTGCTTTCTAAACTATTCTTATAGTTCAAGATAATTCCATTGTTTTAAACATTCAAATTTAGGCAACTTCTGGACAACAAAAATATTCCCTCAGCCTTATCTTGACTGTAAAAATTTTATTAATGTTTTAAATTCTAGTCAAATAAGTTTCCTCTCTAAGGATGCGATATATTTTCATACTTGCTTTAAAACTACTTGCTTATTTAAAAGGGTCTTCTGAAAAATAATTGAAACCTAAATCCAAATATCTAGTGCTACGTGGCTATAGTTGGAGACCTTCTCTTTAAATGATTCCATACATCATATTAACATCTTTACAACTATTTTACTGGTTAAATACAGGGTGTCCAACAAAGGACTCCCTGATTTTAAAATTAAATAACTCGGAAACGGAGATAGATAGAAGAATGGAATCAATGGTATGTTTATTTTGAAAGCCAAAAAAATCTAATACCGAAGTTTCAGAATTAGTTACAAATGTTACCAGCAGGTGGCGCTGTACGCTGTAGTCGTAGCACGGAGTCGGGAAAAAGGCTATAAAAAGTTCTTTGAAAGCAATCGTTGCAATACCATCACAATCGATCCAAAATCTGCACCTTTCGCAGCACAGATATGGTGCATACCAAGAATGAAATGTTCAGCCACCCTCTGTAGTGTGTCAACGGAAACGGTGGCAGCGAGCGGTAACTAAATTTGAAACTTTCCATAATAGAGTAATTGAGTTGAACATTTCCACATTTACTGGAACAGACATTTATTGGCCTCCATAACACCCGATCTCACTCCATGCGATTACTTCTTGTGGGGCACAGGGTGACATACTGCTTTCCGGACAATCCTGCAACACTGCATGAGCTTGAAGAGTTGATCTGTGGTGGACGTGCCTGCATTTCCTATGACACACTATAGAGGGTGGCTAAAAATTTCATTCTTGGTATGCGCCATATCTGTGCTGCGAAAGGTGCAGATTTTGAATCGATTGTGATGGTATTGCAACGATTTCTTTCAAAGAACTGTTTATAGCCTTTTTCCCGACTCCGTGCTACGACTACAGCGTACAGCGCCACCTGCTGGTAACATTTGTAACTAATTCTGAAACTTCGGTATTAGATTTTTATGGCTTTCAAAATAAACATACCATTGGTTCCATTCTTCTATCTATCTCCGTTTCCGAGTTATTTAATTTTAAAATCAGGGAGTCCTTTGTTGGACACCCTGTATTTAAAAGAAGTTCTGTTACTGGCACAGTATAGGTGCCAGTCGAAATTTCGGCGACTCATCCCCGTATCTTTCGGTAGAGTGAATAATAAGTACACTGTAAAAAATTTCATCGCAAAATTACGGGCAGTGACCGGCAGCCCAGGGTCCGTCCACTGCCCGTTAAAATACATTTTGCCCGTAAAACATTCTGACCGTGATTTTATGAATGTGGCCGTAAACCTATGGCCGTAATTTCCTGGCCACTGACCGTAAATTTGGAAGTTGACCGTATAAAAGTTCCCGTTACTTCCTGGCCAGTGCCCGTAATTTTGGAAGCTCACCGTATAAAAGTGCCCGTGATTTCATGGTCGCTGCCCACAATTTTGGAAGCTTAACCGTATAAAAGTGGCTGCCATTTTCTGGCAACTGCTTACAATTTTGGAAGTTGTTCGTATAAAAATATTCGTTACTTTGCGAATAGCTCCTTTTAAACCTGAAAGTTTTCTGAATAAAATTACTCGTTATGTTCTGGATAATGCTCACAATTTTGAAAAGTTGACCTAATAGAAGTACCTCTAACTTCTGATTATGATCTAGAATTTTGGTTCATGACCACATAAAAAGGACCATAAATTTGAATGTTGACCACCTAAAACTGCCCCTCAATTTCTGACCATGAATCCAAATTTTGAAATTTGCTCGTACAAAAATGCTCATTAATTTGGAAGTTAGCACCCCCCAAAAAAGTGGAAATTGGTTCCTGACCCCTGCTCATGTTAGGAGCTGAATGTATTAAGAAGAGCCCATTATGGAAGTACTGTAGAGGTTTCTTTAAAACTAGTATACATATAATCAGAAATTAATTATACTCGAAAGACAGAAGCCAAAAACAAAATATCTTAAAAACTTGAATACATTTTATGAAATATTTAGTACATCATTTCAATATGTGTAATAATGTAGAGGTATTAGAAAACACTAAACTTTTAGTATACAGGTACTTTATAAGTCATAAAGAAAATCTTAGACCAGAGACAATGTATAACTGTGTAATAGGCATTATATAAGTTAATGACCAACTACTTCTTTTCCCCAAGGCTAAACTGTTTTTGTACCACTAGCCTAAGAAACAAAATTTGACTTTAAATTGTGTTTTTCTTTTCGGTTAAATATACTTTTCCATTAATGGAAAGCACAACATGTTAAATTTAACATAGTTAACCTCAACCAGTTCTTACTGTTCAGCCCACATGTTTAAAAATGCTCAGGTATGCACAATTGTATAGCACAGTTGATATATGAATTCCTAAATCTTATTCACACTGCAATGTGATAGAATGAAGAGGTATGATGCCCCACTTTTTCTCCAGTATATAATGAATTACAAACATAAACAGTGAACAGATATACGAATTACAATTGTATACAACAGATAAATTAAACATTAAATTATGAAATGTAATCTTAAATCACTAAGTGAAATTATGTTCAAATAACAGGTAGAACAATTCAATTGAATAAAAAACAATTTATTAAAAATATGACTTACAAAAACATATATACAGACATTTATACACATAGACAACGAGTTGTAAAAATATACATACTAGCAGTACGCGTATGGCATTGCCTATGGAATCAGGACTTCAACAAAATGAAAAAAACCACCCACAATGACATGAAAAAGTTTTGAAAACAAAAGATACACATTGATTTTCCCACTTATTTTTTCGTGACAATTATATATATATAGAAAAGTTAATCCAATGGGAAATGATATTTTAACCATTCTTGTTTTAAATCCGACAGAACCGTTCTAGTTATAAGCTGAAAATAATAGTGTTATTAGAACGTTGGATACAACTAATTTAAAAACAAAATAACATTTCGATGGCAAAACACAGATTATTTTTTAAAAATTTCTCGAAATGGAGGAAAATTTTTCAAAATGATGAAAACCAGGTATGCAGGGCATCATTCAATGA
The DNA here is from genome assembly GCA_013235015.1 of Araneus ventricosus. Classification (NCBI taxonomy): domain Eukaryota; kingdom Metazoa; phylum Arthropoda; class Arachnida; order Araneae; family Araneidae; genus Araneus; species Araneus ventricosus. The sequence continues at coordinate 1,492,010 of BGPR01000042.1, read as the reverse complement.
TACCGTGGGTTCCAGAGGTACTTTCTCTACGAAGACGGTGCAGACAGGATCCAGCTGCTGAGAGTTTCCTGAAAGGATAAAATAAAAAATGAGACATAATTGAAGAGCCGAGTGGATGAACATGTTAAAATTTTGTTAACTTAAAAAATCAAAAACATCAGATTTAAATAAAAAAAAATCACAAACCATGATTACAATACAATAAATTAGGTACAATTAACAGAATCAAGAGACTTAATATTTTCATTATATATTATTATTTCATTCATGGCACACCTTTTTTTCTTATTTTTGGAAGCTTTGGATCCTTTATCATGATTCAACCTTAGAAAACACCCATAAACTACAAATTGGACAAAGAAAAATTCTTCAGTGATTTTGCTATTTTCAAAGTTTAACAAGCTTAATTTAAGTTCATTGAAAAAGAAATGTTACTACAATCGAACACTATAGCACCCAACCCCCTTTTATATATATATATATATAAATGCTGTTTCAAAGGCACCAAATACTTTTTTTTTTTAGACACAGGAAACTAAAGTACAGTAGAGTCTCCCTACAACCAAGTCTCCATATACCGAATTTTTTAATTGTAATGTTAAATAACATTCAAAATATTCTCCATATAACAAAGTGGTTGTCTCCCTGTAACGACTTTTTCCAGACCTTTATATTTTCGATTTTTGAAGAAAGTTGCTAATTTCTGTGCAAACAAATCGCTCACATGGTGCCTGTTTCTGGAACCACTCGCATTGTTCATTCCAGCGATAACACATAAAAATAGAGTGCTATGTGAAGGGTAATGCAGTTGTGGGGACCTGGATTTCTACAGAGGGAGCAACATTTCTACGGGTCAAGATTCCAAGAATCGGAGTGGAGTGGGGACGGAAACAGCAAATGGATGTGACCATACGCATTTTATGTTTATCCATACTAGTACATATTATTCTCTAATTGGTGAATTGACTTCACTTTTCAGCATTTTATTTACACAATAAAAATTAATATAATTTTAACAAATTTATAATAAATATTACTTCATCTTTAATTGAAAGTCATAATTAAATATTTTTGAACTTATCGCATATACTAAAAGGTTTATAACATTTATTTAAATAACTGCAAAAATCTCTAATCTCCGTATAACGAAATTTTCTCTATAGCGAATTTTTCAACTGGACCCAAACAATTTCGTTATAGGGAGATTCCACTGTGTACCGGGGAAAAAAAAAAAGGTTTTTAGAAAAAGACATAGGTTATATGGTAATGATGTCAAAAAGTAAATTTACTATTAGCTATCTGTTTAATGTAAAGCTATGACTGGTACAAACATGTTTCAAAAATTCCATAAACATAAAAACTGACAAGAATTATTAAGCCTATTACCTACCCAAAAAAGTTAATTTTTTTTTCCACCTCATGTAAAAAAGGCTATTTTAATAATAAAATATATTTTAGAATACAATGTAATGTTTAAACATAAAAAAATAAATTACTTTGAAATTTATAGCTTTAATATATTTAAAACAAATTTAGTTTATATTATAATTTTTTTTATAAATACACATACCTAATTGTTTCCAGGCATCAATTAGTTTTCTTGGTTGGATGTCCAATGTCTTCTATGCTTTCCATGCTGAAAAGTCATAGAAAACTGTTTTTAGAACAACAAATTACTTCACATCATAAAACAAATCATTAATGATAAGCTTGAATATTGCATAAGATTTCCCCCAACATCCCATCAACCGACTGAGCTGAAATTTTGCATGCAAGTGTACATCCGAAGATAATGCAATAGTTGACGGGAGCTTCTCAAAAATATAAAGTAAACATATGTTTGAGCTCATTTCGGTTAGCTGAGCATGTAGATGTGTGCTGATCTGGAGCTGTTTGTTTAGTACATTATAATAAAAATGGTTAACTTGGAGTTTAGAGTGTGTACTCACTTTGTTTCCTGTAAGCTCGCCAGTTGTTTGTCGCCAAGAGAAGAGTGTGACAGAACATTTGTTTTGGATGCGAGTTGAAATTTTTTTCGACGTCGTTTGAGCATGCGCCGACAGTGATTTGTTTACAGGTCTACGGCGCATGCCCTTAATTTCACCTCATTTCTATTGGTCGACGTGCAAATTTGAATAATACTTCATTTACCAAACGATATTTTTCAATAACCGTTTACTTTTCTTCTGAAGATTTTCGTTCATTTAATTTATTGATTCTCTTTCTCTGTGTTGCTAATTATAGCTTCCAAATATCTAACAAGGAGTGTTTTTTCTGGAAACAGCTCCCTTGCTACGTTTCATTGTCTTCAGACATCGTGCTTTCCCCATGTGTTTCGTTTCTCAATGAAAAAGCGAAGCTACGAGGGGCCCACTTTGCTGAAAGTGAAGCCGCTGATGTTTTTTTTTAAATTAAAAAAAAATTGCCTGGTGCACACTTGCATGCCCAATGTCTCGTTTTGAGATGCCGTAGGCATCGAATACACAGGAGATCTAAAAATAACTTACTGTGCATCCTAAACAGCGTTTGGCAACATCAAATAAATATGTTCCAAAGAAAATTGACGAGAAAATAGTACACACCCTAAACTCCAGGTTTATCTTGGGCTGCATGGATGGACAGTTATTTTTTTATTTGCCTTTATTTCATTGGGCTTATTTCTCGACTCATTTCCCAAATAAGAAAATTTCAAAATTATAAAATTTAATTTTTTTGTAAGATAACCATTTTTTTCTTGAATAAAATATTTCACAAATAATGCCAAATCATATGAAACGATTCCTTCAGAAAGGTCGTGGCCAAGGCAAGGTGGCAATCCAGGCTCACAAACATGAAAATATGCCAACTCATTGAATAGCAATGGAAACTTAATTCCTTCAAATGACTAATTACCTAAAATGTTGACACAACTCCAGTCATATCTTTCTTTTGTTCGTGTCCAATAATTAACCAGTAATTTCAAATTAACTAATAAGAAGCATTCCAATACTTCAAACAATCCTTATTTTACTATTTTCAATCTGATTGGTTTATTTTTCTCACACATGCGACTTCTAAAAAAATTAAATGCATGATCATGTATGGCATACTCGCAACTGTTACGGTTTTTGTTAAGGAACAAGTATTTGAAGTTTTTCATCATCAAGCTCTCAGAATAAAATGATTAATCTAAAACTTATTACCCTTGCGATTTATGAGGTAAACTTTCTTTTTATTCTGATTTCATATCAAAATTAATTATTTTTTTCAAGATTAAATGGGTGGTGGCCAAATGTGGAACATTACATATTCCAGTTCTGGCCACATAACTTCATTATTGTGTTTTGAGCCATTACATAAATTTAAGAATATCTGGATGAAATAAAATCAACTAATTTAGTTTTGTTTTTAAAATAAAAGCAACTAAATTTTATTTCTAAAATGAAAGTAACTGATTTAGTTTTGTTTCTAAAATGAGAAGCAACTGATATAGCTTTATTTCTGAAATAAAAGTAACTAAGGTAAGTGCTCCAGTAGTGGGCCACTTGAATTTTTAAGTTGAAAAACAAGAAACTCCAACATTCCAATGAAATAAGAGATCTGCCTCTGGTAGGCTGAAACCCTTATTAACTAAATACCAAAGGCACAGCCTTTATTTCCTGTTTAGTTAGGAGCTAGAAAGTTTGTTGTTGAAGTCGGTCTCTGAGAGAAGCATTTTTAACTCATTCTTAGTGATTTCCTTAAGAGGTAACTCTTCATTCAACTATTTTTTAACATACATTCTATTTGTTTTTAAAATGAATTGTTATTGATATTATTTGATTATATAATGAATGTATTATAAACTATCTTTAAATTAAATAATATTGATAATTTATGGATAGTGAAGGGTGGCCCACTTTTGGATCAATGTTTTACTAAATGCTCCAGTAGTGGGCCTAGGGAGGCCAGTACTGGAGCACATGCTTTCTCTCAAATAATCTGTTTTGGTGATGTTTAATAAGAAGGTTATATCTTGTAAAGTCTTTTTATTTAATTAGATTTGCTTTATTTTTATCAAAACCAGTAGTGGGCCACATGGCCCACTTCTGATACATTAATGGAACATTCTGACCAATTACTTAAATAATAAATATTTTATACTACACTTGAGGAAAAGACTGATATTCAAGAATTAATTGGGCTCTGTAATGAGGCAGACAATAATTATCGCATAGCTGGACCATCAAAAAATATTCCATCACCATTTAAAAGGGCTCTTTTCTGGCTGTAGAGGGAAGATGATAAAAGAAAAATAGATTTATTCAACATAAAATATTAAGATTTAATATCCATAATGCCCCAAACAGAACTTAAAATGAAAGATCGATAATTAGCATATACCTTTAATAAAAAATTGGCTGTTAGAGAAAAAAATGTAAATCTCATGTGACTAGAATCTATAAATAAAAGATTTCACCTATATCAAGTCATTTTTATTGCATTATTTATAATGTATAATGTTAATGTATTGTTATTATTACTATATATAATGATTTTATTCTTTTTTCTTTGGCACAATTGACAAATCTGGGTGGTCCACTTTTGATGTACCAGTAGTGGGCATACCAAAAGTTTGCTATGCCCACTTCTGGTGCATAGGAGTGATCTAAGTTTTTAATTTTTTAAAAATTATATTACAATTATTTTGATATTTCAGGTGATTATTATTTTAGATAAAAGTTTGAACAACCATAAAAAATACAGATTAGTGAAACTTCTCAAAAGTTTAGATGATAATTGAGGAAATACCCTTAAGTGGCCCACTACTGGAGCATTTACCTTAATTTAGTTTTGTTTGTTTTCATTTTACATAGTAATGGCTCCAATTAAAAATAAGAAGGCAGGTAGCATTTCCATAAAAAAAATTTGCTACTCGCCATCTAAAGTTGGTAATGCAGTTAAGGCCATTCAAAATGGAATGTCAAAAACATCTCCATTTTGAACATTTACCTCACATTTATGTTAGAAAATTTCAACTTGAGGAACCCGACTCGAGTGATGAGGAATATTCTTTTATATGCATGGATTGCTCTAATTTTAAGAATGATTCTGATGAATTTGATTAATATTGCAATTAAAAATTATAAAAATACATATTTGTGGATATTGTTAGCGAGTATAATAATGCAAATTCTTGATTTTTTTAAAATCTATGCTTTTGCAATGTATCAAAAAAATTTGCGAGTATATATAGCTGAAAATTATAGTTTGTATTTTATCAATCAAATTAAATTATTGTTTTCTGCATTCCTGTTTCTTTTTTTAAAACTGAAATCTGCAGCTAAAATCAGTTTAGGTAAATTTTATTATATATCTTTATAAATTCATCAAAAAAATAATTAAAATAACAGAAAATAATGTACTAAAATAAATATTTCATAATGATTTATTTTTACTTAAAATTCATTAAAATGTCTGTTAAAAATATAATATTAATGTGGCCAAAACTGGTGCAAATTGGGTTAATTTATTTAAAAATTCATAACTGAATCTAAAATATTCTTCAGAAAATTTTTATAACTAGCAGAAAGCCAATAAAATTGGCTAAAGAACAGTATAAGTATGATTTAATATGCTTTAAACAGTCATCTACCTTATATATTTGCATATACATACTCAGAAACACACACAGATATATAGAATGTATGTATGCATAAATAAAATTTAATGTGTGAATAGAAAGTGTGATTGTTCTATAGCAATTGATCTATTTCACCCGATGAATTATTAAAATCAGTTTTACAGTGCTTTCAACATATTTGAGAAAAATCTCCTGAAAAATAGTTTAACTACTGCTGCAGGTACATAAAGAGCACACAAAACTCAAAACAGAAATTAATTTTTTTATTACTATAGATCAATCAATCACACTTCCATAATGTTGAATCACAATCTGCATAAAATATACTCATTCAAACGATGAGGGTTGATTAGCCCAAGGTAAAAATCATCGAGTGTTTCAAAATTTTATAATTTGTACACACACCAATGCATTGAAATACTGAATCATTGAAGATACTACTGAATTATTGAATATACTACTGAATTATTGAATATACTACTGAAATATTGAATATACTACTGAAATATTGAATATACTACTGAAATATTGAATATACTACTGAAATATTGAAT
>BGPR01000042.1:1460371-1485844 GCA_013235015.1 Araneus ventricosus | reverse complement strand
ATTGAATATACTACTGAAATATTGAATATACTACTGAAATATTGAATTACTATAGAATGCTAATAATCGAAATTATTGTAAAGAAAGAATATAACAGGGTTTCAGAATATAATTTGCAAACTTTTGCTAGGGAAATTTGCAAATTTGTCTCATAAAATATTTTAACAAATAAAACATTAGCGAGAAATTAACACATATGTTAAGCAATTATCTATTGCTGAACAAATTATTTCGCTCCTGTTATGTAATATTTCAATTTTGGCATTTTAATATGAACAACAGAAATCTAACATCTAATGGTAAACACTAAACAGTCCACTGCACGTTACGTTTGAAATAAGGAAGTACTAAAAATAAAACAACAAACTAAAGAAACAACAAAAAGCTAAAGAATAATGGGGGTACTTATTCTTACCTTCTAATTAATAAATACTTGATCCACAATTTCCTTGAGCAAGTCAGGGTTCTCGCTTCGATTGTCCAAAAAAATACGATCATGGCGTCGTCGGCGTCGTCTTCTTCTTAATATTTCCCGCTCAAAGGTTGGTACGTCATCCTGATTGACCAATGAAAAGCGTCCGTGATAAAAGAACGGGATCTGACCTTAAAAGTGGAAAATATCCTACAACAATATACGGGTTATGCCCGTAAAAAGGGAAAAGTGGCTGATGACCGTAAAAATTACGGGCAGTGGCCCTGAAATTACGGAAATTTTTGAGAGTGTAGTAGAAAGTATAAAAAACAAAAACCGCTGTATTTATGTCAATAAAAAGTCTAATAATTAAATATTAAGACCATTTTAAGAAGAAATAAAATTTCTGAGCAATATTGATCTTTTTATTTTCTAAAATTCTGTGTTTCAAAGGATTAAAAGTTCTGCATTGTTCTACTGCTTTTCACGAAGAGAATTACTAAAATGAGATTTAACTAAAGAATGGATTGAAAGATATTTTGAACCGAAGGCAATTTGGAAAGTACGAAGAAAAACTGAAAGGGGGAAAAACTTTCTATATCTTTGCAGGTAAATAATTTCACTAACTATTTAAAACGACATAAACATAGATTTTTACAGCTATTCAATCGAAAAATTTGAATAAATTCGATTTTTAATTTAAGGAAGCAAACTTATCCGAAGAAAATACATACGGGCATCTATATACCCGAAACAAGAGAGAAGCATTAGAAAAAGTTGCTGAAAAGGACACGAATTTCGCACATTTATTGCAAAAATTGAAAATTCTTTTCCTTAGCTAATAAAGTTTAATAAAATCAATATATTTCACTGTATTTAAATTGTTTTCTAAAAAACTTCTTAATGTGTATAAATAATTCCAATATAATTAATGTTAATCTGTAGAAGCCATAAAGATTAATCACATTACAACTACAGTTTATATTGCTGTCGATTGAGTTTGTGAAGAATACAGCAGTTTAAAAATAGTTATGTTTACAGATAATTCTTTGATGGATCTAGTCCAAAAGCTGAAGAGTTTCTACAATTCTAGGAATAAAACTAAATTTCACTATATTTAAATTGGTTTTAAATAAAACCTCTTCGTGTGTATAAATAATTCCAATATAATTAATGGCTATCTGTACCAACAATTGAGATAAATTACAATTGGCATTGCTGTCAATTGTGTTTGTGAAAAAAACAACAATTTAAGAAATAGTTATGAGGCTTACAGATAATTCTTTGTCGGATCTTGTCCGAAAGCTGATAAGTTTCTACACCATACGCATCGTATTTTTTAAAAAAACATCTATATAGTTAATTGCATTTTTGCGTTATCATATTCACATGCACACGAACTTTTCGTTGACGAATCTCGTCTAAAATTTGGTAGAAATCCATAATTTTGGTTTCAAATATCATTTGGTTCAAATTTCATCCGTCTAGCTTTTGGAGTTTTTAAATTATTGTATTCAAGGACAGATTGGAGGACAAACTGACATAATTCCAAAGAATGTTTCCGAATCCGGGGAGGTTTAGTAACATTAACGTCCCTTTCAGAAGCAACACGAGGGTTGTTTTGGGATCTACCTCGTGATTTTGACTTTCTGTCAGATGACGAGAACTACACGTCTGTCGGCTCTACTTCCCCTACAGACCTTCGCATCACACAAGTGGGAGGACGTTTGGCCACCACGTATGAGTTAGCGTGGAATAGGTGCCACACACGGTGGATCTTAAGTGGAATCGGGTTTCGAGCCCGAAACCACTAGGCCACCGAGGCCCTGACTTAGAGATCTCTACATCATGCAAGTTCATCAACATCTCAAGGCCAATTTTTTCGACGATTACATTACTTTTCTATACACGAGAAAAGAAAAGTACTGAACGAAAAAAAAATTATAATCGTCAAAAACTTTAAAACACTGTTAGTTTATTATTTTACAATGAAAAAACGCGCTAATCATTCTTTTAACGTGAAAATCTTGCATTAGTTCCTTCAAACGTTTTAGCGCAACCATTCATTTATGTTCTGCTCCGCTGGTTGCACTGTAATTTGGTTGAGTGCATAACTGGCAAAAAAAATTAAGTATCGGATATAACAATGACAAAAAATATCCGCGAAACATTAAAAAATATCCATTTCAGAAAAGACTGCTATTTAATATCTGAGATGAGCCATAATTGCAAACTTGAATGCACCAGTGGAGCTTAATTGATAGTGCGAGCTATATTAGAGAGAGAGAATCACTGTGTTAATGGATTCCAGCTGTCTGATCATTAAATGCGAGCGTTCGTTAGAGCACAACATTGACAGAATGAAAATGAATGCCCTGATGCATAATAACGGAGGTCCATTGAGGGCATTAATTCCGGCTCTAATTTGCATAAACATTGACCTTGCGATGCTCGTTTACGGGAACATTTAGGATCGATATGTTTTACATTGCTTGAGGAGTTAAAGGTTCGCAGATATACGTAAGGATAGGGAACGTGTTGAATTGACTTAAAGATAATTTTATTCGTAATTACTCCTGTGATTTTGACATAGAAATTCATTCGTTCGAACTGATAGTCATACCGTCGTGCATCGTTCGAGTGATTGCTAAAAAATCAATTTCATATCTTTATTTAGACTTCTTGTTTGGGCCATGCTGGGTAAATAACACGTTGACTGCCAAGCTTATTCTGAAGAAATCTAATCATCACGAGTTATCTCGTGGTTGGCCACCAGCGTGTTAAATGCGAGTTTAAATAAAAAAACTGGAATTTAGAACTGAAAAAAGACTGCTATTTAATATCCGAGATGAGTCATAATTTCAAACTTTAATGCACCAGTGGTTTTTAATTGATAGTGTGATCTGTATTAGAGAATCACTGTGTTAATGGATTCCAGCTGTCTGATCATTAAATGCGAGCGCTCATTAGAGCACAACGTTGACAGAATGAAAATGAATGCCCTGATGCATAATAACGGAGGTCCATTGAGGGCATTAATTCGGGCTCTAATTTGCATAAACATTGACCTCGTGATGCTCGTTTACGGGAACATTTAGGATCGATAAGTTTTAGGTTACTCGGGAAATGAAAGGTTCGCAGTTTTATGTAAGGATAAGGAATGTTTTGAATTGCATAAAGATAGTTTTATTCGTGATTACTCCAGTGATTTTGACTAGGAGTTTTATTCGTAGAACTGGTAGTTAGAAAACGCCGTGTATCGCAGGACTGACTGTTAGAAATGCAATTTTATGTCTTTATTTGGACTTCTTGTCTGGGTAGATTTTGATTCCAGATTTTCTTGGCGATATTCACCTTTTGGCGACAGTTACAGTCCTTGTAAATTCTTGGGACTGATTAAACGCTTAAGGACCGAATTATCTGCCAAACCTACGGTACGTAGCACGAACTAACTCGGGTTATGTCCTTAGCGGTTAAGAAGTTTATGCTCCAAATAGTAGATGAAATGTTTTAATGCATATATAACTAAAACTAGAAGTTTATTCGCCGTATAGTAGATGAAGAGTTTTAATACGCATTCTCTTTTATCGCATAACAAAGATCTACTCAACTAATTTGCTTCGATGTTTTCAATTTATTTTCCGACCAATGTCTCTAATGCCTATGATTTGAATTTTTCTAATTCCATGGAATAGGTTTCCTTAAAGTATGGAGAAATTCGAAAAGAGACAGGAAAAATTTACGATATTTTATACGAATATGTACCACTTGTAGACATTCGTAATTTCTTTCTTCTTCACCGAAAATATTTTTCATGGAACGGTTTTTATTTTTCTTTTCATTATTATATACTTTCATGGGGTCGAAAAGAAGGAAAGCGATGATTTTTTTTTAAATTCAGAAAGAAAAATATTTAACCTCCTGATTGTTTCAAAATACCAAGATTGGTACGTTTTGACGATTTTACTCCGGAAAGTAAGAGACAATGAGTTAGATAAGCTAATTTCCGGAGTTTTTTGTTAGGTAACGCTAAGTAAATTGTCTGTGCTCCACGAGAGTTGTCGCCGCCAAATTGTCTAGTTTATGGCGGTCGCTATAGAAACAGGTTATCGTAGTAAGAATCCATTTCTAGTAGCTAGAAGTTCATTCAAATGTGTTCCGCCGCAAACTGGCGCCAAGAATAAAAAAATTCCGACTTCCGTTGGATTCCTCCTATTATTCCCCAGCATAACCGGTTGATATAACGACTGCCATAAACTGGACAATTTGGCGGCGACAGTTCTCGTGGCGGACAGAAAGTAAATATCTCCTCCTCCATTTCTCACTTCACCCCTATTTTGGTGAAATCAATTCCGCCTGGCGCATGTGCAAAAGCGTTTCGGAATGCGAGAATCATCTATAAACACTTCGATGAAAAATTCTTGAAGAAAGTCGTTATTATTCTGCATTTGATATACATTTCAAAAGTGGCGGAAATAAGGCAAAAAATGAAACAAAGTCTGAAATAATTCGTAATGTGAATTTCTTCTTCCACAAACGCAAAACAAGGTAGAACAAAAAAAGTGCGTTTCTATAGGAACGCGATAATGATTTGGGTTCTCCTTCGTATTTAAATATAAAGCGTTTCCAAGAATGGTATAGTTCAAAAAATGAGTCCCAAGAGATAAATTCCAAAAAACTCTTAGGTGTAATTATAGCTCTTCTTTTTAACTTGATAGTTTTACTGAGTAACATTAACCATTTATTCGGTATAGTATTTATTGTTGAAGGGAAAAATAATGGGGTGGTATATGATCAGTCCTTGATACATGGTTTGTGATGGAATAAATGTATAAGAAATTTAAAAAAATCGTCGAGAAGAATGATAAGATTCATTATTTTTCCTTTTAGATATTTATCTTTTACCCTCGTATTTTAAATGTTTTTAGTAGAAATGCCTCAACTCTAACACTGGTAAAACTTAGGTTCGCTTTAGGATGAAATCTTCTTTTGCACAGAATACAGGAAATGTACGAATTTCTGATAGTTATATATCTCAAACTGAAAAATATTCAGAGGATTAGAAATATAAATTCTCTCTCTCTTAAACTAAAACATGGAAAAAATATTATTAAAAAATAGATGAAACAAATAATTTCAATAAAGAATTTTAACAGATAGAATTCTGAGGTTTCCTGAATTTCATATGCATATACCATTTTAATCATAGATATACTATGATAATTTATAAGGACTAGATATTCGTATTTAACTCAAATAACTTAATAACCGATTTCGATAACTATGCATAATCTAACGACGTACTTAAAAAAGACTTGAATTTCCATAAACCATGATCTTGAGCATTTTGTTGGTTTTAGATTTTTTAAGTCTGGTATTCTGATAATAATTTTTTTTTAGGATGTCTGATTTTAATTCTTGCAAGGCTTTCCACAGCGAAATACGAGGATTTGCTTTCTTCATAACATTTTTTTAATAACTTAAATTATTGCTTCATAGAGTTATGTTGACGAATTAAAGCCGTCCAGGCATTACAGATAATCAGGGGGTCTAGTGGAGACGGAGCGCACCAGAACAGCGTTCTGGCACTGCTTTTTCTCCCAAGAGCAATAATAAGAAAAAAATTGTGAAAACATCCTGAAAGCAGTGCGATTTTTGTCACCCAGTCTAAAAGCGCTAGAAGCTGTGTCCTTTAAGGCACAACTTTTAGAGGAAGGTTAGACCAAAGGAACATCACTCCGCCCTGCCTAAGTATCCGGGTAAACAATTGAAAGACAGGCCGCCGCAACAGATAGTCAGACACTGTGGTTCCTGCATAATAGTCCCCATTACGAGCGGCTCATGCAGCAATCCCCCGTTTTACCGGGGTACGACCCTTCTTTGGAAGTGGGCCCGAAGAACCACACCACCATTACTGTGCCATTGGATTGACGAGAGCCCACACGGTGGGACTGACAACTGACTGCCGAAAATCAACCCCTCTAGTACATAGCACAGGACGAAACTTGTCGGCATTTGTCGATACACAAAAACCACTGGCTGCTGCGTGTTGGTATTGCTTCCTTTACAATAAAAAAGGTATTTTATTACTGTCATGTAACTTAATAGTATAAACATAAAATTACAAAATTTTCAAATACATAAGTGCAAAAGTTAATCAGTGTCCGGACCTCCCGGACAATAACAATATCAAGATTATCAATTAATAGTTTAACAATATCAAGATTATCTCAATTTTTGAGCCAACTTAACTTATAACTTTCCCTATGCTTGTATCTCGTTATTAGATGTTCCAATGGTAAAATTTCTTCACCACACTTACAAATTGGGATTTCGTGAAAGAACCTATCCTTATAAGTACCAAAGACTCCATGGAGTGTATAAATCTGATTTTCATAAATTCCATCTTGTAGGGATTTTTATACTGAAGCTAACTTCATTCCGACATCTTGTATGTTTGACCCGATGGTCGATATTATTATAGCAATATAGTACTATTCAAATATAGTGCAATCTGTGTGCCTGCGTATTGTTTTTTAAAATTTAGGTGATATTTTTAAAAGAACATTGACTCTGTAGCAGCGGTTCTCACCTTTATTCCCCTCCCGTATCCCTTGACGAGACTTTGATTTTAGGTACCCCCCCTGAAGTCATTCCCTCCCGGCAACCATACCTTCATGCAATAAAATGTTTTAGTAATTACATTAAGTGCTTATATAAGCTTAAGAGTTAAATGCTTGGAATTAAACTTAATAGCATTTGTAAGATTTATTTGTTATTTAACATTTTATTCCATTTTTAACATCAAAACAAATGAAATCAACATTGAAATAATCGCTCATTAATTGATGATGAAATCTAACAATTACAGATCGTGGTGATCAACTGTTCAAGTGGAAGACAAGTTCTTCTGTACTCTTCTTTCTTCTTCTTTCACTGCTAACCAGAAGTCAATCAGATTTCATTTTTAAAAAAATCAAACTGTATAGAAAAATCAGACGAAAGTTAAATAATTTTTTCCAAAAACGAATAACTTTTTCGAACAATATCAACATAAGTAAATAAAGATAAAAAATATTAAAAACTCATAAAAAATGAAGACAGATTTACGAACGAATTTGCGGTATTTTGTGTGTGTCCTAACCAACAACGTTCTTTTTCACCCGAGTTTTAAGGAAATAATTTTTTTCAATTACCAACATTGGTTTCGCATACCCCTGAGGGTACGGTTGCCACAGTTTAGGAACCTCTGCTGTATAGGCTTAAAAACAAATAAAATGAAGGAAAATATATTTCAATTTGTAAAATCTTACTTGTATATTTTTATGAAAATCGTTAGTAAAAAATACTTTTGAAAATGAAATAAATACTTCTTTGTTGTATTAGGTATGAAAACGTTTGATGCTCATTCAGAAAATCCACTCCTTTAAGACTTTTGGAAACTTCATCAAATCGACCTGGTCTAAAATCACTGCAATATTTCTCTTTGATATTAATAACTTTAATTTGTTGCAAAGTAAATTAGGAGGCTATCAACAAGTCTCAAATTTTCTCAACGATTAATAGCCCTTTAGTTTTAACATTTTAGCTTACTCCATAGATCATGGCGAATAATAACAGCGTTCATAGTGATAAAACTGCCTTATCGGATTTCAACCTTGATTGATAATTTATAAAAGGAGGTTACCATTATTTATCGTGTGGTTGGAGATTTAGTATTTTTATATGATATTGTAATTGAAGACACCATTATTTTAATGGCAGTATTAAATTCACTCTTTTGATATGTAGGAAAATGATGCGTCAGTGTTTTACGATACATTAATTTTCACTTAAAATTGCTTTTATTGTTAAGGTGACCAACTTTTTACAATCTAAAGGAATACACAAATACATGGAATAAAAAATATTATAATTAAAAGAAGAGCTTGATTCATTACAACAATCATAGAAAACACAATATAATGTGATAAATGCATAATAAAAACAATTTGTAACCCTTTATATTTTAATTATGCTTACATGCCGATTAATTATTATTTCAACGAGTGCTTTTAAATTGAATGAATATTTTTTTCAATGTATCATCTTCTAACAATAAAGTAGGAATTTTTGAACCAGAAACAAGTCCCATAAAACGCATCGCAGCGGATCGGCATCGATCGAATACGCAGATTAACATATTAGTCTTCATATATCGAAAAGGAGGACATGTATGAGGACACTTTTCTAGTGAGACTCAATTTAAAAAAGAAAGACTGTCTTCCCTAAAGCAGGACGATTGGTAACCTTAGTACTGTTTAATTCCAGTGTTCAGCTTAATGAAACAGAAGAGGAAAACGATAGTTTTTCATTGACATTTAAAGATAATAATTGCTGATAAATAAGAAATGCAATGATGCGATGGTAGAGTATTAAATTTGGGATTTGATTTCACGTTTGACCATAGTCATGCATCGTTTGTGGGGATGACGTTTAGCCAAAATTGGGACAGGTTTGATAGTCTTAAGCTTTCTAAAATTATTATAGAGAAGTTTGGAGGATAATGTTACATTATTATTTGGCTGTGGTTGAAAATCACGAGGTCAGTTTAGAAATTCATAATAATTCTGCCTTTTAAATATTTGCTAATATGAGACAAAGAATATTTCTTATTTAATAAAAATTCCCAGAATTCAGCATTTTAGTTAAAATAAATGATATTGGTTAATTTTTTGGAGAAACCTGTAAGAGATATTGCTTTCTATTGTTAAGCTGTCAAATTTCAAATCATCTATCAGGAAAACAACTCGGATAAATATATTTCGAAAATGAAACTATTCATTGCATGTTTTAATGTCCACCTTTTAGAGGGCACCTCAAATAAGGGGATGAAAAGTTGACGGAAAAGTAGGGAGGTTATCGCTTCTCTGGAAGATGCAATAATGCTGGTGTTGTCTGGTTAATGGACATATCGCCGATGACGGTAATACCTTCGTCGGGAAGGGTCCCGGGGGCTATTTTTCGCAAATTACAGTACTGAGGTGATCGGTCATTAAGTGCAACAGGTCCGGGGTTTCTTATGATAAGTTTTAAAGCATTACTAATCCTTTTATAACTAGCGTTGGCTTTATACGACATCCACCAATTCCGCAGTATTGATGTGACATTTCAAGTATCAACGAACCAATTGGGTATCGCATTGTTAGGGAAGGTATTCTCATAATACATAACATTGGCTATGCGATTTTAACAGTAAAGATTTTGAACTGAACACCACATCCCAGTGACAACTATATCCATAGCAACCCGCATAGCTGGAAACAGCACCAATCCAAAATTATTCAACAGCCGTGCAGTTCAAACGTAAATGTTGAAAGTAGAAGATAGATTATACGATTGGGTATACTTTTAATGTGAATGCCGGTTCAGTGGCGACGTTTAGGAAGAATAGACTACCGCCGTGAGTATCGCACATTAAAATATGAAGTTTAATCTGTTGAAAACATAACTTTCTCAAGCAGCCCAAAAATTAAAAAAAAAACATTCTTAACATGTTATGCATGAAAACTTCTCAGAATAAGATATACAGGGTGTTTAAAAAAACGTGCCCAAACTTTAAGGGTAGGCCAGGCATACGATGAACATCAAAAATCACGTAGGGACATGAGTGCGTAACGCCATCTAGAGGCAGAAGATGCCATTTAAAATAATAATTTGAAAAAAGAATTTGTCTATTTTTTCGAGTACCTCCCGAAAGGTTGGATGGAATTTCCTCGAACTTCGACCATATAAGGAATAGGTCTTAATTCACAATTTACATTGAAGTTTCGGTCACCAGGGTATTTAGGGAATCGACCAGAAATTGATGAAGTCGAAAAAGGATTTTGGCTCATCCCGCTTCACAGAAAGCTGATTATGGTTTGAAACTTTAATCAATTCTTTTGTGTGATGTGGGCAATATTTACATGCATTTTCGTTAAAATGCACGATTATTCAGAAATATATAATTTTATATATTTCGACGAAATATATTATAAGATCCTGACGTGGGATTTCTTTTGATGTGAGGGATGAAAACAATAAGAAGACTACAGACGTTTTAATCCCAGATATTTATTTTGATTTCTATGGGACACATGGGCAAATGAAGACATAAAATGATGAAAGGCTATATGCATGATGATACGAAATACAAATTGCTTACATGTTCATTTACATTTGAGCTGTTACTCAAATATCAAATTATATTGATATTCTAAAACAATATCTTACTGGCAAACCCTAGCCAGCCACTCAATAAGACCACCCTGTCCGCGCGAACAGAACTTCCCGTTTTTACATACGTCTACACTCGTTGACTGCCCAAACCCATCTCCCTGAACATGGCGCCTTACGCTCCGAGATGGAACAAGGTTGCTGGAATTTGGCGGTGTAGGATTACCAAAACTTAGCGTTCCTTACATATATAATCTATTTTTGCATAAAAAATCAGGAATTCTCCTTACTGCAATGTCGATTTCTTTCTGAATATTGACGTACTTAATTGGAATTTTTATATAAATTGCCCTAAATCTCTGTATTTAAAGTTATGAAAGAAAAATTACGCTTCGTTTCGCACATGCACAGTAAGAAATTCTTTAATACAAATATTCATATTATTTCTAATGTTCAAAGTATTTATTTCAAATTTTAATATAATGCTTCGCTAATATATTGTCATGTATTCTATATGTTTTGTACAATTTGGTGAGAAATTTTGCATGATATAAAAACAAAAAACTTGCGGAGAAATTTCGGATTTTTATAGAAAACTTTTATATCTTCCAGAATTTTCCTGCTATTTTTACGAAAATTCATGCAAATATTTCTCACATCACACACAAAAAAATCATGAACGTTTCAAACCATTAACTTCCTTCTGTGAAGCGGGGTGAGCCAAAATCCTTTTTCGGCTTCATTAATTTTTGGTCTGTCTCCTAAATGCCATCGTGACCGAATCTTCAATGTAATTTGTGAATTACAACATATTCTTTATAAGGTTCAAGTTCGAGAAAAATTCATCCAATCTTTCGGGAGATATTCGAAAAAGTGCGCAATTTTTTTAAAAAAATTATTATTTTAAGTGACCTCTGCTGTCTCCAGATGGCATTTGGGGACCCATGTTCCTGTTTGATTTTGTATGTTTATCTATGCTTGAACTACTCTTCAAGTTTGGCCGCGTTTTTTGGAAACACCGTGTAATAATAAATAACGATACCTGAAGTAAGCGATTATAGCTTTTAATGCAAATGGATGTGTTCTAAAAGAAAGTCGTCGCCATAAGTTTCCACAGGTAGACGATAACAATCATTTAAGAAATTGCTGATGAACTGAATAAAACAGAAAAATAAAGTATTAAATCATATTCCATTCTCATTGTTGCTCTTGTTCGGAGATACTTTGCATTTTGTTGCAAAGTTTTAATTAGATTTTATTAAAAAAAGTAGAATTTGGGGTTATGATTTTCTAATGGTAGATTTTATTTCAAATTTTTGAATTTTACATATCGTGGGTTCACTTGGAGAAAGACTGCCACAATTCGAGAAACTGGAATTTTACAAGAGAAGCGTTTCCATTTTGTCTGTTTTAGGATCATCGCTAATACTTGGCTTGCAGTTACTCTGCTTACCATTGGAATATATTAATACTGAAATTTGGATATCGTTTTCCGATTAAATATTATGTGATTTTAAGACTTCCAAGCAAAAGAAAAGTGTATTGTGCCACTCTTCTTCCAAGCGAACGATATGTCTTAAATTAAGCTTTTCGTTCGATCAGAATTTAGTTTTATTTTTAAAGATAATCTGAATTTATTTAATTTCTACATTTTTTTAGGCTTATACCAGTATTGTAAAGACATTCTCTTCAAGAGGATTTCTTACGGAAAGAATTACATGTTGCAAAGCAAAGAATGTTGACGAAATTCTCCCGGGATTGAGATTCAGTGGAATTGCTAGTTAATATTTAACGACCACCTTTCGGATGGCCTGAGATCTCACTAATGGGTTTTGTGAAATTCTGTATCAAGAAAATAATTGATTCGCTAGTGTAATTAACTTCGATTTATTAACAGAAAAATTATTTATGTTGGGAACTGGATTAAAAACGATTGCAAACAATTTTTATGCTATTGACCAGAATCAGGAAATTATATTATTTTTTAAATTATCTTGTTTGTAAGAAGAAAGAAAAAGTGACCTCCAGTCCTTTCCGTTTCTTCCGCATTTTTACTTTCTCGTATACGATGTATACAACGAGAAAGTATTGTAATCGTCAAAAAATTCGAACTCGAGATTTTGACGGATCTCCACGTTTTAGACCTCCCTGAGTCCGAAAAACACAATTTTGGAATTATGTCTGTCTGTCTGTGAACACGATAACTCGAAAACTATTAGAGCTACGGGGATGAAATTTGGTATGTGGTCTTTAAACATAATTTGTAGGTTTCTTTCAAATGTTGGACAAAATCTGTCCACGGGAAGTCTGTCTATTTGTATGTCCGCGGTCATGTGAACGCTATAACTCAAAAACTTGAATAGCTAAAGGGATAAAATTTGGTACACAGTTTTATCGTCATGAATGTAGGCCCGTATTAAATTTTGGGCCAAATCCGTCAAAAAGGGGCGTTCAAATTACATATTCAATTTCTTTTAATCCGATTCTCATGCGCAAAGTGCTGGTAGCAATCTGTTATTGTTGTAAATTTTATTTACAACAATAAATAATGTTCTCAAACATGAATTGTAACAAATTTTTTATTGTTGTAAATAAAATTCAAACCGATCTCATTATTTCAGCAAATCTTTTATTTACGAGCTTTTGCAATTGTTACGATTGTGATAGTATAAATTGTTTTCTTGGGAATTCAATTCCAAAGCAGAATTTTCGCTTTAGTATTCATTTCATTGCCTATTTTATCTCACCTGCTTCAAAGTAATACTTTTTTGAAACGTGGCAACAGATATTTGATTTCAGGTTTGTTGGTTTGTTTCACTTTCTCGTATACGAAGTATACAAAGAGAAAGTATTGTAATCGTCAAAAAAAATTCGAACTCGAGATTTTGACGAATCTCCACTTAGAAAGTATACGAGAAAGTTTAGGGGAGACCACTCCCGCTGGTTTGAGTCTTTCTCTGAAGTTCCTATAACTGTCGATTAACTCTTTGAAATCTAAATAATCATGGAATGCACATTAACTGTGGGTTTTTTTAGTGTTTAACTGTTCGAAGCTCTATACATTTGGTAACCAACACTCTTTAAAAATACCTGGTTTATTTGTAAGTGCAAGGAGATATTAATTGAAGTGATGGTTCAAAAGTTTACCTTAAGAACTTAAGGAGAACTATGAGAGTACTGCTACATTGTTTTCAGATTATAGTTTCTCATTTGTTAACAAAAGTCGGATTTAGTTTTTCAAGAAAGTGGGAGGCTAATAGTGTATAACTCAGAATTTAAGAACAATGCAAAAATTATTGAATTGGAATGTTAGATCGCCTTCATTCAGCAACTGTTTGCAATTTTGATGCACAGTTTAAACAATATAGGCTAGTGCAGGTCTTTGTAATTTTTTTATAAGGACTAAGACCCTGAATCAGAGTCTCGGATTGAAAAATGGCAGATTCGAGTTCCTAGTTAACCGAAGAGCAGCCTGTATATGTCTGCGACACGCTAAATATAGATACTTGAACAATAAGGAAGCTGTGATTAATTACATCCATAATTACTCATGCACCATTTATGTTCGGATTTCATCAGTGGTGAATCCAGGAGGGGGCTATGGGGCTGCAGCTCCCCCAGAGCAAGACCATAAATCTTTATTTTATTAAAAATCACTACAGCTGTTTTTTCTTAATCTCCCTTTAAAAAAAGTGACAACATTTCTTCCTGGTTTTTGACAGGATCGAAAATTTTTCCACCTTTGTAGTCATTCCATTCATATTTGTAGCGTTGAAGCGGTCAAAAGCATGTTTTTGCTACTTATTTCATTGTGTTTTTTAATTAAATTGTCGAAAGTGTTATAGTGTTTTTTGTGATTCTTATTGCCAGGTGAGTAAAGTCTGTGAAGTTAAAGTGTTTCGATTTACATAATCCATAAGGTTTGACATTCGTCACGACGACAAAAAAATTTTTATACCTCAGCACCCCCTCCCCACCCAAATCCTGGATTCGCCACTGGATCTCAGCAATACTTTTGTAGCCTCTAAGTAGCTGTTAATATAACACTTAAGTATATCAGCTTACATAAAGCTGATAGACTTAATTACATTCAATGTGTTTATGCGATTTACAGGGTGACTTTAATTAACCTACAACTTTTAACTGAAATAACTCGAGTCGTTGCACATAGCACTACAAACAATTTTTTTATTGAAAAGAACGTTGAAAATAATTTTAATGCAGAATGTTTTCAAAGTGAGAACCGTCAGAGGTGATACAATAGCGCAACCTAGTCACAAAGTTGTCAGTTACAAGTTCAAGAGTTTTTCTTTTAATGCTTGCAAATGAGTCAGTTATGGACCTTTTGAGGGTAATTAGGTCTGTCGGCTTCTTATTGTACACCAAATCTTTCATATGACCCCAAAGAAAGAAATCACATGGATCCAGATCTGGTGAATAAGGTGGCCAATGCAATGCACCAGGTTAATTGTTTGAATATTGATAAGCAATAACTCTGGCGCCAAATACACTGTTAGTGGTATCAAACACACTGTCTGTTCTATGGGGTGGCATTTTCGCCACATAAATAAAATTTTTAACAATAAATATACGAACTTCGGTTGAATATGACATTTTGGGAGACATTTTCAAAATGGCGTGGAACTGATACGAAACAAATTCCTTTTAAGCCCTCTGCCACTTCATGCATTCGCGGCGCCATCTAGTGAGACTCTGAGAAGTTATTTCAGTTAAAAGTTGTGGGTTAATTAAAAATCACCCTGTATACGTACCTATTGTTTAAAAACTGACCTGATGTCAAGTGAAAGATCGATCAATTATTTTAAAGTTTTGTGTCATCTGCGAACAAACTACACCTAATGAATGCGTCAACAACCTTCCTGTCTAGCTAACCTTAGAAACTCACATATTTATTATTTTATGCAATAACTGTTTCAGTAAGAAAGAGAAAAAAGAAAGCTCGAAATTCCAGTATATCCGTGACTTTCCAGTCCAGTTAATCTTAGACTAACTCATATTAACCTATTAAGGACGAGTTCTCTGATTTGTTTATTTTGGTTTCACAAAACTATCGTGGTGAAGGTTCACTTCCATATTCTATTAACCTTCCAACTATATATCCAAATCCAATTGGATTTCATATCAAGCGCCAAGTTCGAATCAGTTCTTTCTTGAGTACGCAAATCACCAAAAAGAGCGATAAAAAATAATTATGGCAACCTTTCCACAAAATTAGGCTCTTAGTACAGCAATAGGAACATTAAATTTAATATTTTCAAAGTATGTATTCTTAAGCCATAACATTAAAAAACTCCACTTTAAACATCAATTAATTTCTTCAGAGTGTAGAAATTTTGAGTATTCCCATTGACTCAACATTATCACCAGAAGTTGATGGGTGAAGCGGAAGTCCTACTTTACCGAAATAAACAGAACAGAAAACTGGTCCATAGCCATAACTGTTTGAATAAAATCATTTGAAGTGTCAATACGTCCGTATGATATTAAAAAAATAAGAAAAATAAAGAAGTATCTTTTGAGATCACATTCATTACAATAGTCAATGTTTTTTCAGGACTTTTGTACTAAAAGTTACTAAGCTTTATAGCTAAATGAAACAAAAATAACATTACGAGATCTTTCTCTAAGCTTAATTCATCTATTCTTTAGTCATTTTTTCGTAGTGACATTTCTCTTACTGCTCCGTCTCAAACATTTCTTATTGTCTCCTCCAGGATGAATAGAGAAGGGATATCAAAAGATTGGAGAGAGTGATATTTTCTTGTATATGTGTGTATATCTTTCATCGATCCCTTAAGTACTTTGTTTCAGGGCGAAAACTTATCTCGCAGAAGACGACACTTGCAAGAATAAAGCACAATGTTTTATTCAGGTAAAAAATTGATGTTTTTTTTGTCTTCTTGGATGTTGCATTGTGCATTTTCTCTGCTGGTTGAAAGAAGAAGAGAAATAATGTTTTTTTCTCGATCAGTTGACTTTTCTGTTATTTACAAGTATATGATTGTTAAATCTTTATCCACGTATTTCACGTGTTCATCGAATGAAATGGGAGGTATATTTTAATAATCTGTGTAAAAAAATGTCCTGTATCTCAAGAGCTTCAGTTTTATTTATTTATTTTTTTGATGATGGAAAATTATGAATTTCTTTTAGAGTTCGCTAAAAGACTCATTAAAGAGTAAATGAAAACATTAAACGAGAATAAAATATTAAAAAAAAATTGCCTGAAAAAATGTCGCTGTTTTTCGGTTATAACATCTACAATTTTGGAGTCAGTACCACATACTAAGTCTAATTTATCTTGAGTTTTGTGCTTTTAGGTTATCGTGTCTCACATACATAGAGGCAAACAAACAGAGAGCATATGTTTTAACAAAATATAAGATATAAATAAGACAAAAATTACATAGATTTACAATTCTAATGTGAAGATCAAAAACTCGAATAATTTTATCGAATTTAATAAAGATTGAATATGCTTAAAATCCAGGCACACTCATAAATAAAATTCATAATATAAATTGAGTTCGACTATTACTATACGAAGATTCAAGTTAAAAAAGTGTCATCAGTGGAAAAACCCTCATCATTTTGTTTCTCTTAAGGAGAAGCGGAAATTCAATGTTGATATTTTTCTAAATCTTAATGGTATTTATTCTACGGGAATTTTTTTTAATATAAGTTGCCCTATATATATATATGGCTTCGAAGTTCTGAAAAAAATTAAGCCATGTCTCGCACATGCGCAGTAAAAAACTATTTTCTACAAATACTCATATTTCCTCTGATAATCAAGTATTAACTTCAAATTTTGATGAAATATTTGTCTATCACATTGTCAAGTATTCTGCAAGTTTCGTATTATTAGGTGGAAAACTCTGCATGTTATAAGCAAAAAACATGAGGGGAAATTTTTGATTTTTTAAGAAAACCTTTATCTCTTCCATTTATACTTGATAGTTTTACATAAATGCACGTGAACAATGTGCATATTAAGTAAAACCAAATTTGTAACTCATAATCAGCTTTCTGTGGAATCGTATGAGCCCAAATTTTTTTCTTCTTCCTCAATTTCTGGTCTGTCCCCTAAATTCCCTCGTGACCGAATCTTCGGTATAAAATGTAAGTTAGAGTCTATTCTTTACATTGTCAACGTTTAAGAGTAGTTGGTCTAGCCTTTCAGGAGAAATTATAAAAAATGTGAAAATCTAAAAATCCAATATGGCATTTTCGGGCTCACGTAGTTATAAAACGTGGAGACTCATCAAAGTCTCGTTGTCGAATTTTTTGACGATTATATTATCTTCTCCTTGAAAACTTTGTATATGAGAAAGTAGCACCTAGGACAAAAGTATAGAATAAAATGGTGCAAAAAAAGAGATTGCTAAAATATATAGGACTTCTCCATGCTTCACAAATTTTTGAAACGAAATCTGCCATTACTTGGAACACATATCGGTAGATAGGGTGCTAACCTTTTGCACTCTTATTTCGAGTCAGACTAAACATTCTGAGTAATGCATCTTTTACACATTTTTGTTGGATAGCGCTTATTATAAAAACCATATAACAGCAAAAACACACAGATTAAATTTTAGGAATTGAAATAAATTAATAACAACATTTTTCAGCTTCCTAGATCGCTAAATCAATCCTTACACTCTCACATGTGTAATTATGCTTCTTATTATCTTTCGGAGTGCAAAGGGTTAATCAAAAGCATCAACAAAATTCACGCTTTGAATAAATGCCATTTATTCAAGACGTCTGCGTCTTCGCTTTAAGTTGCTGTTAACGAGATAATGCCTTTTGTGTTAAGACAGCTCCCATTTCCTGTTTTCGATGGATTATGGGATAAGAAGTAGGTATTAAGGAGAAACACATTTCCTTTCCTATCACTCTGAATTGCGTGATCCGTGCCAGAAATGTTTTCGATTTTCTGCTGTCTTTCTGTTTGTGCTGTTTACTTCTTTCTCTAGGAAATACGATAAACAAAAAAAAAAAAAAAAAAAAGCGGAGAAAGATATAATGATTAGGTACCACCATGTTCTTTACTGTTTACTTTTTCCCAAACATTTGAAGAAAGATAACTGCATCTGGCATGTTTTTTTTTCATGGTGACAATATCAATTCCTTTGTAGTTTTGGTATTATTTGCTTTGCTCGATTTTGTTCCTTCTTTCAAAAGAATGAGAGATGATAGGATTAAAGAAAGTTTTATATCGTTATACTAGTGGTTTAAAGTAGTTTATACAATATTTCTGCGAATTACTAACCTGATAACGTTCTGTTGATTGAATTTTAGGATCACGCACACACACAAAGTTGCGCATTTTCTTGGTTTATTTTGATATTCATACACGATACATATTTATAGATTAGCTAAAGGCTCCCAACTATAACAGCACATAGGTGGCCTAGTGGGGGTATAGCTGAGGAATTGGACGAAAAAGCTAATGAGTTCTTCCGTGGTTTTGCTGTTAATCAGTAATATTCAAAAACTGGCTTAGTGTGCTTTAGCAGAGAATTATTCGGTCAGGCTGGCTACGGGAGGTTTACCAGATTTTCCTCCAATCTAAACACAAATGAGGACCAGTTTCTGCTAAAAGCCCCAAGAAGGCAGTCTAACACCCATCTATAGAAGATAAGTCAGACTTTTACTTCAGGTGCTCCAAGGGCGTTTTAACCACAGACATTGTGTAGCCAATTCCATGAGCATTTAAAGTTCTCGGCCCATGGAGTTGACAAGTTACGTTAGATCAAATGGGGTAAGTTAACAATAACAACATCTATCTCAATGATGAATCAGTACATTCACCCTTGTAGATATTCTGACGAAATCCAGTGAAAATCCTCCCTTTGTGACAAAACTCCCAGTGAAAAATTACTCTTTTACTTTTCCCTTTAAGTCGAAGAAAACATCAAAGTTTTCAGGTTGTATTTTTGGAGCATATCAGAGTTTTCTGCTTTTATACATCAAAGACGAGAAGGCAGAAAAAGAATAAAGTTTTATGGTGTGAGGCTTTTTAATCTATAGCTAATAAAGTCTTTGTTAATCTCATAACAAGACTATTACTTTTATGAGAAATAACATTTTATTTCAACAAATGGCATGTTGCCTCAGAAAATATTTATTGCTTTTCCTCTGATGAAATATTATACATGTTATTGAAATTATCTCCGCAAAATATTTAATGAATAACTGATGGCTGATATTACCGTAAGATGATATTTATAGTTTCATATGAAATGTCTTGATCGTTAACTCTATATATGAAGCTGAATGAAAAGTTTGTTTACACTCCTTACTTTTGTCTTCAAAGGCTGACTTTTAGCAGAAAGATAAAAAACGCACTAACTCGGATCTTCATTCCTACAATGACTTTTTTCGATTAGTAAACTTATTTTCTAATTGTATAAATGAGGTAAATTCTTACGTCGAGAAATTAAAAGAAAATATAAAATCATGAAATTATTTCGTTTTTCTCCTTTTATAAATATATGTTTGTATTTTGTTTTTCTATCTTTTGCATATCTCTCTGATTCCTAAGGCCATTGAAAAAAAGGGACCTCAAAATACGGGAACGTCCGAGCTCCTCTATCCAAGATACGGGAAATTAACTTTCCCCCCAAAAAACACCATATTGACAGCTGGCATTGTCCGAATTGTAAGAAAACTCCCCTCTTCCCCAAACACAACCCCCTCTTCACAAACTTGGCGAGCCCCTCTAACGAAGAAAGCAAGCACCGCGGGTATGAAATCAATCAAAATTAACGGAGGGGGTGGAAATTTCAGAGTGACATTGAGACGTTTCGGACGGCTATCGTCTTTTACTTGAAGGGACGTATGGGGATAGAGATATACAGTAAAATTCCGTCTAACCGAAATCCGGGTTATCCGAAATTCCTCTGAAATCGCAAATCCCCAAAAGATGTACTGTACTGCACGGAAATAATCACGAAGGCGAGACTCTTTTGCATCAATATCCCCACATTTATCCCCAAGAAGGTCAGTGATTAATTTTAGAGTGCTAAAATCAAAATTAATGGGTATTAACAATATTAATCACGTTATTGTTTACCTGTGCCTGTCAGGCGCATTGTGCCCGACGGAGGGTTAACTTTAATAAAGAACAAAAGTGTAGCCTACAAAGAGGATTTGAATTCGTTTAACATTCCAAACATTTCAGAATTTCATGCTATAATTAGATACAAATTAGTAACAGGTGTTCATGGCTTAACCGAAGAAATCGTTACCCTAAACGGCTCACCCCCCCCTTTACTTCGGTTGACCGGAGTTGTACTATATTTGTTTATTACTGTACAAAATGTGACTTTCGAATTTTCGGCGCACCTTTCCCAAATCAAAATTTGGATGTCTTGTCCTTACAAATTTTTGGTATAAGCAAAAGATTGTTTTATCCGTAAGCGTAATAAATCGGCTATTTAATCAGCATAATAATCAGCTATAGAAATAAAGGACAATGCATATATTTTATTAGATGAACTTCCTTCAAAATCTAAAAATCGATAAGTTAATTCCCTGGAAAAGAATGACAAGTAATTATGATGAACCCATTTCTGGTTGATACGGTTAAACGAAATGTTTTTAAGCCATTTTTTCTAAAGAAAAGCGGTGACGCGTTAAGCAATAACAGTTCTTTATTGTTCTCCCAACCTAATAAAATGCCTTCTTTTATCTCCTTTAAATGCTGCCTTTTATCTCCTTTTAATGCTTTCTTTTATCTCTGTTAAATATCATATTTTGAAATTTTAATTACGAAAATTACGTTCTGGATTGTGCTTGCTTTGAAAGATGTCCTTTCATTATGCCATGACGAAAAATTTTCATTAGATTTTTATCAAAAATATTTTTTCTTTTCATGTCGAAACGCATAAAAATTAATGTGGGGGTGCTGTTGCGAATAGGATCAATTTTGTAGACTATCTGTTATTAAATGAACTTTTAAATGAGGTGGTTGATAGAAAAGGTTTTTCTTTAATATCCGAATAATCTATAAAATTGTAATATCTGAAATTGCTTGTATAATTTTATATACTGAAACAGTTCATTAATTAAAATTCAGGAAGTTCAAGGCAATATTTCATTTCGATATCATTGATTTTTGAACTTTTCAAAATATAACAAAAATTTCGATATGTGCTTGTTGTTTTGTGGCGGCGGTTCTAATCCCATATGATCTAATATATCAAGACAAGTTTAAGTTGTCAAGGATGCTTGATGAATGGGAAACGTGGCATCTTCTGCAGATCAGCGCGACTTGTAAACTGGAGCAACCAGTTTGCACATGAGGTAGAAGCTCCTATATATGTACGTAGGTTGCCTTCGTGGAGGATTTTCAGGGGAAACTAGTCTACATTTTTGTTTCGCTTGGTAGAAAATGAAAACCTCCAACAGCCAGCTCGATCTCAGAGCTAGTTCGCTCTCAGTTCGTTGCTAAAGTGCACATCTGTTACCTGTTTTTAAATCATGCTTGTTAAGAGCACAGACAAAGGATTGAACATTTAACCTTCATCCGCCGATTCTTGTTGATCACCCATGTCAAGTCAAAGGGCCCTTTAGGCAACTGCTGAGGCGCTTTTTGCATTATGGATTAAAATTTACACTGATCAATAGAACTGCAAGCATTCTAATTATATCAATAGTTTTTAGGGAACATCCTCGTTCAGTGACTGCTCTCAACTCATCGACTGTAGCTAGTTTAATGCTAGAAATACTATATTTCAAATGTCCTCATGTGAAGGAATCTATACAGGGGGCGTATACAAAGATGATTGAGGCTGGGGGCGGTGTCAATTTATTTGTTCACCTCAAAAATCTGCTCATCAAAATCAGATGAAAGATAAGGCTTTTGCACAAAGATGGTATTTAATGCATTTATTAATTTCAGTTATGAAACACTATTGTGTATTATTAATCGTTTATATAAAAGTTATTCTAATAGTGTATACATTATTTCGTTTTCGAAAATGATGGTGTTTCCTTAAGTCTAAGACCAATTCACGTATTTTAATTTTCTTCAGGGCCGCGGTGGTCTAGTGGTAAGGTCTCGGCTTTGGGGCTGGAGGGTTCCAGGCTCGAGACCCGATTCCACTGAAGATCCGCCGTGTATGGGGCGTGTTGCACGCTAAATCATACGTAGTGGCCAAACGTCCTCCCGCTGGTGTGGCGTGGAAGTTTGGGGAGGGGGGTGCCAGCTCAGGCGTCGTCCTCGTCATCTGACCGTGGTTCAAAATTACGAGGTCCGTCCCAAAATAGCCCTCGTGTTGCTTCAAAACGGGACGTTAATATAACTAACTAACTAACTTAATTTTCTTCAAACTATATGTTCGGAACAAGAAAAGGGGTAACTCTGACCGATATTTCCCTATTCAAAATTGGCGCCGCGGTGGGCTAGTGGTAAGGTCTCGGCTTTTGGGCCGCAGGGTTCCAGATTCGAAACCAGATTCCGTTGAAGATCAGCCGTGTATGGGGCCTGCTGCATGTTAAATCATAAGTAGTGGCCAAATGTCCTTCCGATGGTGTGGTGCGGAATTTTGGAGAAGAGGGTAGTACCAGATCAGGCGTCGTCTACGTCATTTGACCAATGCCCAAAATTACGAGGTCCATCCCAACATAGCACTCGTGTTGCTTCAAAACTGGACGTTAATACAGGGTGTTCATTAATTATTGTCGGGGTTTCCGTACCTCATAACTTTCGAATAAAAAATATTACGCAAAAACCGATTACGTATTCGTAAATTACAACTCAAAGAATTTTTTACCCATTTGCAGTCTGGGTAATTATGACGTCATAAATAAAAATGGCGACCGTGCAAGAAAAAGCAATGTGTGTATTGTGGTTTTTCGAAACTAAATTTGGTTTGGGGGTTTGTCAAGAACATTGTGTACAAGACCCCTGTGCCCTCCCTTGATGAACTGAAGCGCAGAATTGTTACTGCGATCCAAAATGTTACCCCACAAATGCTGGAGAACACTTGGAGGGAAATCGAATTTCGTCTCGATGTGTTACGAGCCACGAAGGGCAGCCATGTGCAAATTCATTAATCTTTTTAATACCATTAATGAAATTCTTTGAGTTGTAATTTACGAATACGTAATCGGTTTTTGCGTAATATTTTTTATTCGAAAGTTATGAGGTACGGAAACCCCGACAATAATTAATGAACGCCCTGTAGAACTGAACGAAACTAAATTAACCCTCTGACTGCGTATCCCATGATTCCCGCGGGTTGGAAGCAAATCTGCTTTCTGCGATTTTCGCAGGCTAATGTGTTTACTTAGGACTTTTGTAGCGTTGGATCATATTATACTAATAAAGCTTAGCAAATAACACAACTCGCTTGGCTCAACGGTATTTGAACATGTTTGCAAACGTTGCATCTAAATAGTGATTTTAAAAAAATCCGCAGTCAAAGGATTAACGCGTTAGTCGCCACGACTCATGTCTGAATGTTCGAACCATCTATCGAATTAGATGACTCCTCGTCTGCTATGTCTTGACTGCAGTACAGAAGGGATTATTAGATAGTATGTATGAATCGTATTTGATTCACGTGGCGCCCTTTATTTACCGAATTAACTTACCAGCAACTTTTCAATTTTATTTTTGCATCATTAGATACGTTTTAATGCAGAATAACCCCAGGAAAGATGAAAAAAACTTTTTTAATTAAATAAAATAATTTAATTAATATGATTAATAATTAAAAAATTAATTTTTGTCTTAAACTGACATCTACTGTTAGCTGTCTGAACTACATTCCTCGTGTTCATGTGAATACTGACAGGAAAAACGGTCAAATTACGAAGATGTAAGCGTGAGTAAACTAGTACTTTTAAGTACCATCGGAAATAAAGGGTTAACGTGTTAATGCTTATTGAAATAAAGTAGACTTATACCCGATGATTATTTTGTATTTACCCTGTATTTTTGTTTCAAATAATTTCTTTCCGATAGAGAAGGTACAGTTTTGAAAACGGTGACAACTTTTTGCTGAATCAGATAGAAAAAACAAGTTATTTCTTTTTTTCAGGGCATCAGATGTTTCTGAAATATCAAAAGTTAAGATGATTTGTCCATTCTTTTTATATTCTTCCAGCTGCGAAATTCGGATAGAATTCAAACTACGGGAACTTCTCTCGAATATAATAAGAAAACTCCTCAGCAAACAAAAGTCGGTTCTTTACATTCAACAAAAAAATCTAGACCCAAGAGATTTGCAGGATACTTTAAATCCAATGCTAGACATCGCATTTTCTTGAGATTTACTGATGCAGCAGTATAAAAGAGATTATTATATCCAGCTTAAATCTCAGTGGTTGTCCAGCAGAGGATAAAAAGTGAAAAAGTTTTCATACCGAAACTGCATTGCGAAAACCAAACCATTTTATTCCTCATCCCATTCTGGGAATTTTTTTTTCCCGACTTAAATATAATTCTGCATTTCGGGAATTTTGGTGACGCAGATCACTGTATATTCCATTGCATTTATATTTCTGAATTTAATTTAATAAAATCGCCAAACGAAAATCTGATTTAGTAATGTTTTAAACAATAAAATATAACTTCGAAAGACCAGAAAGAGGTATGAGATTTCAGAATAAATTGGTGATTAAATACAATTACACGAATATTTCCGGAAGTCTTTTCTGAATTTTTTCCATTGAATATAGACTTTTGAATTTAATTTAATAAAACTGTAAAATGAAAATATGATTTAGTTATGTTTTAAACAATAAAAGGTTAACTATTCAAGACCAGAAAGAGTTATGATATTTCAGAATATATTGGTGATTAAATACAATTACATGAATATTTC
>BGPR01000042.1:1438440-1454152 GCA_013235015.1 Araneus ventricosus | reverse complement strand
ACAAAGACTGCGCAAAGAAACCTGCAACAGTCGCTGATAATCGAAATGTTTCCTGATGTTTGCGATTCCATTGATTCGCGTTGTCAGCAACGCCTGGACCAGAACGGAGACTTCAGTTTGAAAACAGGTTTTAACAATATAATTAAATAATGTCTGCAGATTATAAAATATTTTGAAAATTAAATGTATTTTAATAAACACCGGCTTTATAATTATTTAAAGTGTGTATATATTTATGGGACATCCTGTAATTGAATTCTGTCTCTTTTACTAAAGAATATTAAATTGTTATATCTACTTTTTATAAAGAAATAGTTTATATAAATAATAAAAAATCAATTTATA
This sequence comes from Araneus ventricosus, assembly GCA_013235015.1. Lineage (NCBI taxonomy): Eukaryota > Metazoa > Arthropoda > Arachnida > Araneae > Araneidae > Araneus > Araneus ventricosus. The sequence goes on along the minus strand of BGPR01000042.1, from coordinate 1,453,807 downwards.
ATATAAAACTTAAATCAAACACGTGTCTGAACAAGTCTACTTCTCTGAATTCTGAACTAGGCTGCCTATTATGGGATTCCAAAACTGAATTTCTAAGTATGGTTTCTAACCCAAACAAATGCAGATGATCTAATGTGTACTCAATATTAAACGCTATAAATTAATAATTTATCTCCTGTAATGTTCTCTACTAATACTGCAAAATTTACTTAAGATAAGTCTTTACGTTAATCTATGAGCTCAGGTAAGGTTATGGATTCTTCCGCAATATTTAAATCAATTAATCTTTAAACATTTGGTCAGATAGTATTGCAAGCAAATAGTTGATTTCAAGATTTAATCAGTTCTTCGATAGTCAGATTACGATATAAATTAAATCCATCCTATTAAAATATATCGACTTTCTCAGTATTTTCAGTATCTCTTTTGATATTAGCAAAATAATATATGGTAATATATTTATGATTTAGAAGCATTACGTAAACATTGAAACGACAAGATCTGATTACATTAGTTATTCTTAAAATTGCAAACTTTTTTAATTGATTTTCCAGTTATTGATATCTTTTCTGGTTATTTCAAGTTTTGAAAGGTTGACAAAATTATTCTCTGTATTAATGCCCATAGCTTGTATTGACCTAGCAATTTTGAGGCGGCATTCCAAAACACAAAAGTTACTTGCACTAACTCTGGAATAATGAATAAGAACTCTTTTGAACTCATTATTCTTTCTTAGACAGGTTCCTAAAATGTAAAGAAAGAAATCTTGTAACGTATTTCCTTAACCTTATTTCATTTATGCATACTAAAGAACGGACCAGATCTTTGATTTTTCCTTCAAAGCATGAAATCCGCATGGCTTACATCCTTTCGAATAAGCCTTATTATCCTTCAAGATCAAACAATGTCATGAAATAAGTTAAAGGGAAGATTCTTGTCCTGTCTTCTGTGACACAATTTAATTTTCAAGAGCCTTCCTTCTCGCTTGATTGCATCACTGGAACTCTGAGAAAATGCTAGATCTTGTGTCATCAAAACTCGGTTTGCCAAAAGAATAAGAGCTTCCAGCCAGGCTTTAAATTCATTGGTAACTAACTAGCTCGATCTTAATTGTATTGATGTAGGTTGTAAATCAGTGAAACGCAAGGCCAGGATTCTAAGTTGCCGCAAAAGATCAAACTGTGTGGAACTAACAAAATTCAATGGGGGTAGAATTGATTTTCTTCTCCTTTGCGCTGCTGAATCAGCTTCTTGTTTACTTAATTCTTTTTCTTTTTTGATGAATCTGGTTTAAGGAGTTGGGTAGGACTGATTAGAATGAAATAAAATCGATGGACTGTGTAACAAAAAAAAGCTGCAAAAGGTAGAAATAATTATTTTCTATTACACTTTAATTTTTCAGATTTATACAGGGTGGACACAAATCATTACCCTGATTTAAAATGCTTATGATTTTATTACTAATATAATTACAAGTATCATATTTTGCAAAGACATACAAAAGTTGATCAAGTTTTATTTAACTCTATAGATACGGGACAGTCTCATACGTCCCTTCAGGCAAAAGACGATAGCCGTACGCGTCCGAATGTCACTATAAAATTTCCACCCCTTTTCGTTAAGTGTGATTGATTTCACACCCAAGGCGCGTGCTTTCTTCGTTAGAGTGGCTCGCCCAGATGTGTTTGGGGAACAGGGGAGTTTTCTTACAATTCGCACAATGTCAGCTGTCATTGTGGGTTTTTGAGGAGGAAAGTGAATTTTCCTTATCTTTGATAGAGGAGCTCGGACGTTCCCGTATTTTGAGGATTCTTTATTTCAATGACCTAGAGTTAAGACACTCGATTTAAGCTCCGCGAGTCACACGCAAAGTGTCGAACATGTAGTCTACCTCTTGCCACACATTTTGTAGCATTTGAGGAGTCACACTCAGAATTGCTAGTATGATTCTTTCTACATTTATTAAATGGATTTGCCTGGGATAGATTCAGGCTTATTCTTTAACCATATAATTAATCCTGTAGTTACAAATTTATTTCTAGACTTGATTACATACACGGCTTAAATTTTTTGTTAATCATCGGCAGCGGTGATAAGTTCATGACATTCCCACATACGCGAATATACAGGGTAAACTACATTAAAGTTAATTACTCCCCCCAATTTCAGAACTCCTGCAGCTAAAGTCATAAACATGGTGTCTAGGTATAGTAAAGTAACTATACGCTAATGCCAAAAGACCCCTTTCAGCGATACCTGGCTGCAAACTGCGGAATTAGCTTTCCTATCTCGAAAACGGTACAAGATGGGGGAAATGTCAATTATAAATTTATCGAGTGTCATCGATTTAGTACAAAAGGACATCTTGTGCACATTAAATGATAAGAGCAGAACGCTGAAAACTTCAATTACTTCTTCGAGATTTCCAATACTGTTACATGACGAAACGGGTTAGAAAGAGGGGGGGGGGACTGCTTATTATCACAAAATTCCTTTATTTCTTCTTCAGATATAATACACAAATGGAGGTTTGTTTGAATTTCATGTTGCGTACTTTTTTACATATTACATGGCACAAGCATGAGTTGAGTAATACGTTGTCAAAAGTCCTACAAAATTGGTGGAGATGTCGCATACACGTTTGAGGTATCCCCACAGGTAAAACTTCATTGGGATAATTTTTATCCAAAAGATAACGTTTTTTTTTTCTTTCTTCCACGTTTTGTGACTTCGCAGTTTCGGAAATCGCGAACACGCAAATGTGCGTTTTAAGTGTTCTATTTTTAGAATTAATGCCCATAAGGTGTCTTTATGTACTAAATCGATGATGCTCTACAACTTTGTGATTGACTTTATCCCGGTATCGTTCCATTTTTGAGACAGGAACGTTAATTCCACAGTTTGCCACCAGGTGGGGCTGTAAGCAGTCTCATGGCGTAATGCATAGCCGCTTTACTATACCTAGACAGAACGCCGCCCCGTGTCCCCGTGCCTAATATCATTACAGTATCCGTACCGGTTGGATGGACACGGGACACTAAACCTAGACAGCACTTTTTTGATTACAGCCGCACTTTTTCTGAAATTAAGGGTTTGTGAAAGTGTAAGTAACTTTAGTCGGCACTCTGTATACATACATATATTATATATGTTGCAGTCAATGTGATAATCAGTTACTATGCATAATAACCAACCGGTTAAAGTGGAAAATTTATGAGAATTTATCACATTAACCGGTTATTTAAATAATTACCAATGAAATTTGGTCAATGTGATTAATTACATGGACATGTGATCTCATTGATCAATATTCATTGGTAAATGTGATTAATTAACCCCTTCCTGTAAAATAACAAGTATAGCTCGCCATTGGTTTTCATGCTATATACCACCATAAAATGATTAAATCTTACCGGAAGGGGTTAAGCAGAATTATTCTGACATTCAATGAGCAAGGGAAGCTACTAGGTTCCGGCTTCCGCTATTTAAAATTAAAAAAATCTGCCTTGTACCAACTTTAGATGCCGTAGGCACAATTTTTCTGCTTCATTTGAGTAATTAAAAAACGCAGATTCCTTACATTCAGTGAGCTAGCGAAGCTACTATATTCCGGCTCTCGCTGCTAGAGAAGCCTTTGGAATTTTTTTTAAATTAAAAAATTGCCCGGTGCACATTTTTGATGCCGCAGGACTTGGCGACAAACTTGACGACTTGGCGTCAAATTTGGCGACTTCGACGATAAAATGACGGTTCTAGAAAATACAGGATTTTTCTCGCTATCTGTATTAAGAGCGAAGTTATGGTCAAATTTCACTATAAACGCAGATTACTTACATTCAATGAGCTAGTGAAGATATTAGGTTCCGACTCCTGCTGTAGCGAAGACATAGGATGTTTCTTTAAGTTAAAAAATCTGCCCGTTGCCTACTTTAGATGCCGCAGGCATCGCCAGCGCTGTTGAAATTCTATATTTGTGACAAGAGATAGTGAAAAGAGAACCCACAAATACTTTGGTTTTGCAATAACAAAACCAAAGATTTAACTTTGTGTAAAGATTTAACTTTTACACAAACAAAGATTTTGGAAACAATGCATATATTAACCTTTAACTGCAACCAACACACTTCAAATTTTCAAATAGGAATGCATAATATCCACATTGACCGTAATACACAGACACATACAAGCATATATGCACACATACAAGCATACATGCATATGTACATACATTATATACACACATACATACATCCCTATATAATATATGCATACATATATAGACAGACGCTTTATAATGCAGAAAATATCTACATAACTAATCTTTTCCATAATTTTTACTATGTTTTTATGAAAATACATAAAAAAAATGCAAATATAATAACCATGATCGAATTTAATAAGAAAAACATTGAAACTTCTAAATTTATCTGATTACACATGTGCTAAAAACACAATACATTTAACCTTCCGGCAGACTCACCCTGAATACCAACATGGAACGTCGCGCGTATTTCCTAATATCAATTTTTAAGAAGGTAATTATTAAAATTAGGTTGTAACTGGATAACTGTTAAAAAGTAGAATTATTTCAAGCAATTTTTATTTAAAAAGGAATAGAAACATTGTAAACATAAAACACAAAAACAGTATAAAATGACCAAAGCATTAGCTGAAAGACCTGAAAATAAAATAAATGAAATCGCCAGTGCTTCAACTGAAATATTAACATTTGTAATATAAAAATGTAAAGACAATATGGAAGTAAAAAACAATTGAGATTTAGATATAAAAAGCAAGAAGTCAGTTTCATAGTCATTTCATTGCAATGGTCGAGCGTATTTCTGAAGTACAAATACCAACGCCTCGAATTTCAAACGATGACTAACAGTTCTTCGAAAGTAGCTGGAATAATAACAAAGTTCATGCTTACGTAGCACCCTCTGATAAAAAGATATGAAACGAAATTCTTCTCTAGTATATTTCTCACATACGCTTGCCAGCTGGAAGGTTAAATAAAAAATCAAACAATCATAACAATAGTGGTTTTTATATTTCGCTTACCCTCAGGGTTGCCAGATCAAAATAGCAAAATAAGGCCAAACTTTCTTAAAAATAAGGCCAAATTTGACAAACTGATTGAAGACCTCATTGGTTATAAGAAAAAAAAGCTATCCTTCATGAAAACAAATCCCACTTGATAGGGATATGTGCAATGCCCTATTATTAAACTAAAATGTAAGTGAAAGAAATTTAAAACATCCTTGTTCTATTCAGGAGCTATTTCGTTTGATATATCATTTGAAATGTGTAATATCAAAAATTTATTAAAAAACAATAGAATAAGTAATTAAAAATTGTTCTAAAAGTCATCAGCGAAAATAAAGCCAAAAATCAATTTAAGGCCAAACGGAAATTCCTAAGGCCAAAGGCTTTTAAAAAAGGCCAAATTTCCATAATTTGGCCTTAAAAATGCCAATATGGCAATCCTGCCAACCCTTAAACTTTATTGCCTTAAATATCACATTATAAATAATATCAAAAACATGCTTTCAAAAATGCGAAATTATTTCATTTATAATATGGAAACGCAACCAAAGTATATTTATCCCCTCAGAATTACATTTACTCTTTATTTGTATATCCTGATTAAATGACAGAAGCACGAAGAAATGAAATCTCTTTCACTGAATGAAACAGCCTCAGTAATCCCGGATGTTGTTAACACCAGCGAAAATGAGAAACCGCAATTTAAAAAAAACTGAAATGATATCTTTTTTTAAAAAAATGTTATTTGTTCTTCTGCGGATGAAAAGAAATAAGACTAATAAAATTTAAAAAGGTGTTACGTTCAGGAGGCTTACTGGAATTAAATGGATTATGTTCTCGCCAAACTTGGAAAGAAGAATATTGGAAAATGGAATAAAGATAAACTAAGAAATCAAAAAGAAAGAAAGACAGACAGACAGAAAATAAAAAATCTTAATGTTTAATGACAAAAGACGCTCCAACGGAATAGTTATTTTGTTGAAACACATGGATGGAATTTTAAAGGATTAATTAATCTAATTCTCATCATTTTTAAACACTTTTAATTAACTCGACTTATTTCATGTTGGTGAAGATGAAATTTTGTCATCGATTTTTCCCATACTTTCTGATGTGCTAGAGTTTCGAAATTTTGTACATTTGCATGTTCTCGATGACAATGCATTATTTTAATGTTTTCAGAACTTAATTAGTAGTTAATCGATTAATTTAATTAAATTTGTTTTCATACCAACGGCGCCACCTCGCAAAAATATGAAAAAAAATGTTTTCAAGAAATTCAAATTTTTAATAACGAATTATCAATCAAAGATAATAATGCAGATAATAAGTAAAAGGAAAAATCTCTTTTTCAGTTCACTTATAAAAGTGTGTTTCTAAAAACTGTTTACAATTAAATTTATTTCTGATTGTTTTGCCTTATCTTTAAGAAATGTTACTTTATGTAGATTGCTTATTTCGTTTGATTTTTAATTTGAAATGTTACCTTATGTAGATTATTTATTTTGTTTGATTTAAAATTTTACGTGTTATGCTTTCTAAATTTTCACAGTAATATGCAATTTCTTATAATATTTTATAGTTTAAAATATTTTTTTCAATAAACTACTGCTAACTTCGCCTTTCTTTTGAAGTATTAATGTCATGTGATAATTATTTTATCGCGAAAGAAAAACATGCAGCAAATATATTCTATTTAGTATTCAGTACAGAGACATCTACACTACGTAAAAGATTCACTGACTATAATATTTTATACGATGTTTGAGAAACAACTTTATGAAAGGAAGCTCTATGAATGCGCAGAAGCAGCTAAAATCAATACACTGCATTCCTGATTTATCGTTGATTCTGCACAAAAACATGCCGAGATCTGCAGTTGTTCATGTCACTGACTATACGTTTCAATCATTTGTAGGCATGGAATTTTATGTAGAAGTGGCGTAAAAATGCCTTAGAACACAGGTTCCCAACTTGTGGTACACGTACCCCTGGGGTTACGCGAAGGACCATTTAGGGGTACATGAAATCAAAGTCGTTAATGGCGGAAAAAAGAAAACCTAAGGGATTAAAAGAGTTAGAGAATTTAGTTTCTCCAAGAGACTTCTCCTTGCTATTTAATAACTATATCACTTGGATAGTTGATTAATACGAAGTGTAATTTTTAGATAACCTTATGAGTTAAAACTAAATAATTACAATACTGGTTTCATTTTCTTTGGCATTGAACTAATATTATTGCAAAATTGGAATAAAATGTAAAATCAAAAATAAGTTCTGCAAATCATATTAATTCGAGTCTTAATCACAGTTAATCTCATTTAAACTAAGATAACATTATTGATAAAAACTTCTTTGCATAAACGGATGGTTGGGGGGGGGGGGGGATATGACAGTAGGGGGTCCGCGAAAATAAAAAGAATAATCAAGGGGTACACGAGGGAAAAAAGTTTGGGAACCCCTGCCTTAGAACAACCACGGTTGTCATTTTGATATTTTAATTGCGTATCTCAGCATAAAAATGAAAAATAAACAGAATGTAAGAAGTGATTAAATACACAAATAATTAATGATTAATGCATATATAATTAATGATTATTGTGGGATTTGATCCTGTCACCACCAGATGGCACAGCGACCAATATGCTGTAACGCCACCCAATGCCACTCAGGGCAGAGATAGGAAAGCTCTCGATTAGGAGAAATTCTTTGTCTTTAGCTCCCATGAAGAGGAGATTTCAACCTAAGTCCAGCAACTGACCGCATGTAGGTGGTCAAGCCTGTACGCAGCAGTACGAATGCTCTTATAGCATTGCAGACTCTCCGACAACTAGAAATTATTTTTGTTAATCACGGCCGGCCTTAGGAGATGGGGTGCCCTATTCGTAATAATTTTGGTTTGGATGAGTTTCCCAGCTAATTTGTCCCAAATTCTGTAAAACCATAAGAATATATACTTACATTAAAAAAAGAAAGAGATTCGAGCCTATAGTCCAAAAGATCATAGAATGATAATGTTTTTTAATATCGTCACACGAGCGTGCAATAACTAAAACAATAAAAATACTGTAGAGAATAAATTTTAAATTTTTCTAAAAATTAATTAAAATTAAAGAAAAAATTGTTTTGAACAAAAATTGGCATCACACAGATGTTTGTTAAATTGTTTGCTTTTTAAATAAAAAAAATGGTGTAAGAATGATTTTTGTGCAATAATATGCTTCAAAGCTATTGAGCAAATATGTTAAAATATCAATTAGTGTTTAATTAATTTCAAATATAATTAAAATTTTGAAAAATCCTTTCGAGTACATTCTTTGTAGTACTCTGGCGGCTAAAGGTCGGCCCTGCTATTAATATACTTAAACCATCAACTGTAAATTCATCACCATCTTCTTTGTCCGTCAGCATACAATAAAAGGATACGTTGCTTCTAGTGGGCTGATTGGTGTTATATATATTTCACATCCTTCACACCCACATTAATTACATAAATAATTAACTATAATTTCTGATCACAGGTTCTAAATGACATCCTTACTTGGATGTACAGGATCTTCTCGACATACAGAACAGAACACCGTCCCTTACCCCCGTACCCGTGACCAGACCGGTCACAGAACGGTTTGATGGGCAAGACACGGGAATTTTATCTAAGAAAAAGAAAAACAAAATAAACAAAAGAAGGAAATATATACACTATATACAGCACAGGCATTTTCACTTTTACACTATTAGTTCGTAATAGTCTTCTTCTCTTTAGATGTTGAAATACCTTTCTTTTATTTGAAGTGGGAATGTCCGGTAATTGAGCTACTTAGTTCAGCTTGACATACAACCGTGTTCGTATTGATTGCAGATCATAAGCCGAACCGGTCGTAAGTCGGATTTATAGTTTTCAGAGTTGTTTTTTATTCAAACGGTTACAAAAACTATACATAAAGCAAAAAAATTCTATATACTTACGTGTAATTATTATACACAATGTTAAAAATACATAATATGTACTCTATTGTGCGTACTGTAAATAAAAATACAGATTGAAATGACGTTTTATTTTGAAACTTGAAATTTGTTTTCCGTGGTTCTAAGTAGAGGAAAAGGTGTATACAAGAAAGACACAGGGATCATACTTCCGTTTTTTAAAATCTTTTTATTGCTTTGTATACTAAGTACAACATAGAGAAAGTGAAAGACTTGCACCTCGGAGTTTTGATGAATTTAGATGTTTTAAACGTTCAAGAGACGAAAATTACATTTTTGCAATTACTTTAGTCTATCCCTGTGTATGTGAACATAAATAAAAAACGAAATGAATTAGATCGATGAAATTTTGCATGAAGGTGTAAAACTTCCATAATGTATAATTTTAAATGTTTAGATTTTTCATGTTCACTGTACACACTTTTATTTAAATATATTGGATCAGAAAAATTTACTAAGTTTTAAACTATCTCACCAGTGATGGAGGGGCGGTGCACACGGTTTCCATGGGCCACAATCTCCGAAACCTAACGATTAATATTCATTTAGGGCATTACGAAAATTATTGACTTAACATATTTTTTATATTTCAAAAAGATTTAGTTTGAGTTATTGGGAACTGAAATAGAAGGATCATTATTTATCATATATTATGTTATTTTATGTACCTCGTGCTTACACAATCATCCATCTTTAATTCATTCACATGCATTCACCCATTCTTTCACAAGTTTTAAACTCTCCTAAAATCGAAATCGAAATATCGAAATATTGGTTTCTTCTGTAGAATAACATGAAAAAATGAAACTGTTGGAGTAGTAAATGTAAGGTTTTTATTCAGTTTTATAATTTTCCCCCTAATTTTTAGTAAAAATTTATTACAAAATAGTAAAATTTATTTATGTTTATTTCATAGTGGCAACGCAACAGTAAGATAATGACTCACATATATTGCAATTATGTAGCACGCTGTTCGCATTTCTCTTAAATAAATGTTCATTTATTTTTAAAATCCATGGCCATCTTTTACTCCTGAATATATATTCAACTCATTTAACATCTAAAACCTTTATTTTGAAACAATATCCATTCTGTCACATGCATTCATCCTTTCTTCACACATTTTAAACTCACCTAAAAATGAAATCGAAATATTTGTGTCTTCTGTAGAATAACATAAAAAGAAAATAAAACTGTTGGAGTAGTAAAGTAGGGGAACTTTAAAAAAAATCGATCGATATATTTTCTCGACCATGTAAACTTTTGTCTTTCTACTCAAAATGTTTCGGAAAGCTGGACTGTTGTAAATAAGGAAAATAATTCAAAACTGGTCATGCAAGATTAACACCGAATAAATTCCAGAAGATTTCTGAAACATCCATTATGTTAAGAAAACAGTTTTGAATATGATATCAATCAATCAGTAATATCCGTCAAAATCTTGGAAAGCAATTTTGATTTATTCTACTGACTTTATTCTTCTTCGGAACGATCGTTCTGAGTCAAACAATCCGCGATAAGGTATTTTTTCTCATACGACAATTTTTCTACTTTTATCTATTTTTGTTTCATCTGAAGAAAAATTGAGACCGATAAGATTTTTTTAGTTTCATCGAACACAGATTTGTACTGTAATTCAAAAATATTGCATTTAATTTAGTAAGAGTATAAGGAAAAAGATTTAATTCGTGAATACAGTGCTTGTCATACATTACATTGCTAATTAATTCAGAAATTTCCGAGAAAGCAAAATGTATTATCAAACTGTTCGTTCGGAAAGTAGAAGTGCTTGAGCACTTATTAATGTGAAAGCTGCATGTAGTTGATTTAATATCACACTTGGTTTATTATAGAAAACCAAGTTATGATAAGATATAACAATTTTGTCCTTTTATAGTTCTTTTTTATTTGACTGTAAAGCAATTAATTGAATTTCAAGTGTCATCGTTTCCGTTAAATCAACGTACGAATTTCTGCTGTGGTTCTGGGCAAATTATATTTATCAATTGGCACTGAATAATGTAATGAATATTGAACCAAATCAAAGGCTTAAGAAGACAATTAATGATGCAGTTACATCCTATATGCACAAAAAAGTTGCTTAGTATGAAGTTATTTTTTTAATATTTAACATCCATATTTTGTATATTTGTTCAAATGGTTTTGAATTTCAAATATTTTGAAAACAGTGCAATTATTTTTATTGATTATATCGTTATATAATAACAGCACTAATGATTTCAAGAAAACCCCCAAAATTTAGCAGTAGGAAAATATAGAAATTTCCACTTAATATATTTACTTAATGTTTTATATTGATTATTATTTCTTTTTCTATTTTAGAGCACACTGCTTTTAGTTCGATAAGTTTGGTCATATTTTTAATTTGTATCTGTTTGTAAGTAATATAGGCGAAATAAATGTGCTCATCAAGTGGATTGAATAGATAATGGCAATGGAAAATATTACACTCTTTTTTTAATCAATAGCAAACAGATTTTTGATCAGGAAAAATGCAAAAAATATAAAGTTTTAAACATTATTCATTTAGCATCATTAAGTTGAAATGGGAAATGCTCGGATCTATGTGAATTGTATAGGATTATGAAACTTCAGAAAGATATTGGAATTGACGAGTGAATTGCAGTTTAGTAGTAACATGCAGTTAAACCGCGTTGTAACGAAATCTTAACGGACCGATGCAGAAGTTCGCTATAACCGAGAGTTCACTATATACGATTTTTCAAATATTGGCTATACAAGATTTGCTATAATCCTTAAATGAATGTCTGTGTTGAACAAATTAATTACACTAAATTGCAATTAGTAATGGGTTGTAATAAATCAAAATAAATATTTGATCTTAAAAAGTTAAACAGTGGAATTATCTGTGTTGAACAAATTAATTACACTAAATTGCAATTAGTAATAGGTTGTAATAAATCAAAATAAATATTTGATCTTAAAAATTTAAACAATGGAATTAATTGTACTTTCATTTATTTATCTAAAGTATGAAAATAAGCAGTGATTTAACGTTAAAGAGCTGAAACTAAACTTGAAAAAGTGGAAATTTGGTTTCACTATATACAAATTCCTTGCTTTTGAAGATCGTTATAAGCATTTGAAAATACATTAGTGACATAGGAGTTCGTTTGGGACCATTTGAAAAGTTCGTTATAACGGAGGGGTCGTTATATCCCGGGCTCGTTATATCGGGGTTTGAATGTAGTCCATTTTAAGATGCGGATAATCTGAACACCTGCTTATTAATGAGCTCGAATCGAGATCAATACCAGGAAGTAATAGAAAAGTCTTCTTATATCGCTGTATACGAACAATGGTGAACTCCCTAATCTTAATATCCATCCTTGTCAATGATGATGTTTCATCATGTGAAGAATTTTAATGCAAAACACCCTCTTTAACGCCAAATATTCAAATATAAGTTCAACTTTAAAATGTATCAAGGTCTTTTGTATTATCCTATACATTTCGAATATCTGAAATCGAATTTGCTTCAACCTGTGTGGGAAAACACAGTAAATAGCGTGTACTTATGCAGATTATATCATCCGCTATCTATGTACCGCTCTCCAATTTGCAAGTATTCATGTATTCCAACTAATAAACCATTGCCGAAATTTAGCATAATCTCGTTTTAATATGGGCGAGAATTAAACTGACTTTGAATTTCGTTGGTATGCATTTCAGAACGCTGGGGAAAGGAAATAACTTAAGGATTTGAAGGAAGGAAACATGTGGTAGGAAAGACGAATTTTACTTCAAAATCTTTATCTCTTTGGTTTATCTGTATTATGTAAAATTATATTTGCGTTTTATTACATTTTTTGTATTTGTTGCACTTGTTTACTACTTACAATTAGTCATTAACATTCAAGCTCTTTTGACGACTGGTGGTTTCTTTACTGTGATAAAGCTAGATATTCGCCATCGATCTGTTCCAATCCGCTTGGAGGGCTTCAGAGCAGACGGTTTCCATTTTCAGGCCATAAAAGTTGGTGGGCCATTCACAGCTCGGACTGCGTTGACCGCACCTACGGGCAAGCCGATCCCTTAGGCTACTGCGCCTCCTCTTCTCCCTCTTTCAAAATGGGTCCCTCGCCCTGATTTCCCCAGAATGACTCCCTCTACACTCCCTCCCTCATTTTGCGGTTTTCGTTTTTGTGAGAGAGGCTTGGTCGCTTAACCGACTATCGTGTTTCAGTTTTATGGTCTAGTGCGCTGAAAAAATTACCAAATTGGATGAATATCCCTGGTTTACACGATTTCTCATCGGATTCTTACATTGATGAAAAGTTTTGGCACGCTGTGTTCCAAAAGAAGTGGAGTGACCTAATGGTGAATGTCCCGCTTAAGAAAAAGGATACAGTGGACTCCCTAAAATGGCGGGGAATACGTTCCGCTCAATAGGAAATTAAGTTATACGGAAAATGCATTATCGGGATATTTAATTTGTAACTGCTAGTGAGATGTTACTTTTTAAAATACGTCACCTCCACTTTTCATATTTAAACAACAGATAAGTGTTCTCATTTTCCATTTGATTTTCTAAACAAACAGCAGCAACAGCAAAAAATCGGAAACTTTGAAAGTGTTAAACTTATCTTACGCATAAATATAGGTCTCTTTATCGCGCTGTGAGGAGAGGATTAATCACAATGTTTTCGACGCGTTATACATGATCACCTTATACGAGAGTCCACTATATTTTCCCTAGTGTGATGCGGAAGTTTGGAGAAGGGGGTGTCAGCTCAGGTGTCGTCCTTGTCATCTGACCGCGGTTCAAAATTATGAAATCGTCCCAAAATAGCCCCCGTGTTGCTTCAAAACGGAACCTTAATATAACTAAATTAAACTAAAATTACTATACGCTCCGGTACGTACTATATATATACGTATATAAATTATATACCGCGCGCGCGGTTTAAGAAAACTCATATTTTATAAATTATAATAAAAAAAATCCACTTATTAATATGAGAAAAATGAGTTTCCTTTTTTCTAAAATTGGTGAATGCATTAGCATAATGTTAGATGTTTTACAGTACATTTTTTAAGAAAACGAATGAATAAAGGAAACCTGATAGTTTTCTTGTGAAATTCTCTTTACTCATGCACTGAAACTGTTTTAAACTTTCGAGAACTGTTACAAGTTAGATTCTGTCTGAATTCTATTAAATTTAAATATAGAAGTACAAAAAAAGTCCTCTCAGACGAAGGTCTTTATCCAACGGAATCGCCCATACTTTTAAGTGAAGAGATCGTACGTTTTAAAAGAAAATTTGATGTATTTCAGATCTGGAAATAAGTTGAAACCGTTAGCTAGAGTTTAATTCTTAGAGCACAGAAGGAATTGTTTATTGAAGACATCATTTGATGCAGATACTGTGACTGCACAAAACTCATTAGCGAAGGACGCTGCGTCTGCTTTGAGAGGTCCTGACAGGTAATGAGAAGGCGCAGTATCGCAACTTGAGAGTCAGCTTTAATGAGGGGGAAAATCTGCTCTCCATATCTCGGCAGATTTCTTCGCACTTAAAGAATTCGAAATTGTGATGCACAGTTTGCTTCAGAATCTTCCAAATGAAGTTTTTCAGAGCTTATAAAATTCCTTTTCATTTGCGATCAAAGAAGCAATTTAGAAAGGCGTCAGATTAAAACGACTTTGCATAGCTTAATATTTATTTATTCAAAGAGAGCGCACTACAGAGATTATTCCATTTACAGAGTGCATGATAAAAACATACAAAGAACACAAACCACAAATTGAAATAAAACACGAAGAAAAAAGCATGTAGGTGTAGTTATTCGAAGTGGAAATGCCATTCCAACTACCTAGTTAAGTTTTCCGTCTCAAATGGGTACTGAAAGGAGGGGCTAAATACTGGCTGTGAGCATTACAGTAAAGCGGGGTTTACACGCGAACAGTAGAAAACCGACAGTAGGTTGACGCATGCGCAGAATCATAAAAGTTTTAACCGGGCCACGGCAAGTCTCTGTCCGAACTTGACAGCGACATCCTACTGTCGGTTTTACTGTTCGCGTGTAAACCCCGCTTTACGCTAATGCTAAAGAATCATTATTGTAACAAAGAATATTTATTAGCGCATAACAAAAGCTTAACAGACACAAAAACTGAGCAGATACTGATGTTACATGGTAAATACCAATATTATGTAGAAAATCATGAAAGAGAGAAAATTGTGGATTCACCAAGTGATCTGCATAACTTCTTAACCTGCACAGTCGTTGGTGATATGAGTAGCACAACGAACTGGTTACAGCTATTCAATGAGACCTCTAATAAAACCTC
>BGPR01000042.1:1415501-1438430 GCA_013235015.1 Araneus ventricosus | reverse complement strand
ATCTCGAAAACTGTGCAAGATACAGGAAAGTTGTCAGTTACAGGGTTGTAGAGTAGCACCTATTTTGTATGAAAATACCCTTCTGCATAAGAATGCTAAGAACTGAATCCATAAAAATCTTATTCGTTTGTTTGCTATTTTCAACACTTTTAAGTCATGAATCGCGTCGTACCATTCAACGCTTTTTCGGGCATAACTGTCGGAGGTGGTTCATCTATGTTTGACTGGCTTAACTTCGTTATGAACAGATTAGTGGTCCAGTTAGCGTTCCTTTCTGATAATATTTGGACGTAGGAGGCATGTTTTACCTTTAATGGCGTCAAGGTAGGCAGAAGGGCCATTACTAAGCACTGGGAATTCTTGCACTTAGATGAAGTGATGATGATTAAAATCATTATACTGAATTTTTCCTCAACGAATTGTTCATTTATGTAACAACATCAGAGCATCATCAAGAACTGTACGTTTGGCAAATTCTATAATTAGGGTTGCCATAATTGTCAAGCACTGATACGGGACGTTTAATTGATAAATAATTAAAACATGAAAAAAGTGGGTAGATAATGGTTATTTTACGCTGATAATAAATCAAAGAAGTTTAAGCAATCTAATAAAATGTACACGTAGAATAATAAAAAAGATGCGAGACTAATCCTTTTTAGCCCAGTCATATTTCAATGTTGATTTCTCTTTTTTAATTATATAAATTTTTTCTTTCACATAATTTTAAAAATTGGGCGCAGATCATTTTAAAATTATAATGACAAATCAAAATAGCTTCATTTTTCATCACTTCCAATCTGAGTTTAGGGAGAAAACGGAACAAAAACAGGACAGATAGAAATACGGGACTGAGGAGTGAAATACGGTGACAGTCTCGTATATACGGGACCTTTGGCAACCCTATCTATAATGTTTCAGGTATGCATTTTTGATTGAGGAAAATTATGGAGGGCAGAAGTTCGGAAGTTATTTTGTTAATAAACCATAATTGAGCGTCAGAATATCACATTAAACATCAGATTAGATATATGACTAGTTAAGGCAAGCTTATGGATAGCAGATGATAAAATGACGAATGAATTTTACCAACCGTTTAATTTTATGTTTTAACAAAATATTGATGTTAATTAAACGCATTAGAAACAACATTGGTCCTCTCACATACCCAAAAATAAAATATTATTTGTTTACTCTCAAGATGAATATTTTCAGTGAGTACGGATACCATTGATATCATTCCCAAAATAATATTAGGCTTGCACATCAGAAAAAGACGTTCTAATTTGTTTTCGGTTATACTTAAAAGAAGGTCGTGGATTGCTATCTGTTTATTACGTGAACTCGGATCGTAAAGTCTGTATTGTGGCAGCCTTTTGCGGAAAATTACATCGGTATTATTTCAAATATCTCTGGCTTTTATGAATGTCATAAAAAATTCATCACAACTAGACGGGATTTATTGATTTTCAGTGATGGATGAATCTACAGAAGTAATGAAATGATTAACTTATTTTTGAAGTAAAATGGTTGAATCTGTTATTTTTTGACACTGTTATTCTTTTTCAAATTACATTTTTTTTGCTATTTATTTCAGGCAATCTGCATCATTTGATTTATTTCTTTTAGAGATAAGGGAAAAATGTTCAATTTGAAGTTATGTATAACCTCAATATTTTAGTAAGGTATTTATTTAAAGATTAATCTGAATAAATTTCATATTACATTTTATATAAATAACAATTTATCATCAGGAAACAAACTGTGTTTATACTTTGTAATCAGTATTTTTCTGTGTTATATTTAATACAACATATGATTTATAAGAGACAGAAGACTTCATTCCTCATTCAAACGAATACTACTGTATATAGAACCTAATTTTAAGATAAATGAAGAATTTTGAACCGAAAATATTTAAGACTATAATCTTGCTATTATTTCAAGAATAAATGATAAAAAATATCAGCGAAAAAAACTACAGGAAAAAAAATTCGCTGCTCGAACTTTTTGTTAAAAACATACCTTTGAAGCTATGTAAGTTATACATCGAACCCAGGATTCTACATACATTTCTTTTTAAAATAAAAGGAGTTTCCTTATTTTTTCAAAGAAAACAGAACAAAATCTATAAGTTGAGTACTATATATACAGTTTTGTCTTTCCAAGACTTTAGTAATAAAAGTAACTGCGAAAGACATAAATCTTTAAAAGTCATTATAAAGAACATTCTTTAGGAGATAAAATTCCATAGAATTCCTTCTTAATGATAATTATTTCCAAAAAAATTAAAAAGTTAAATCAAACGAAAAAAATTCTTCATTGAAGTTCAAGTTTTTCAAATGCTATTTCATTTATTTCCTTTAAATTACACCGGCCTATGAAATTTTAATCACGAAACTGACTTTCTTCTCCTTCGAATTTGTGAATTTGTGAATGCACTTATTATTTATTGCTCTCAGGCTGAAAGTTTTCATTTAAAATTATTTAATAATTTTTTTCGTATTAAAAGATGAAAGCGGATTATGTATGTTTTATTGGGGAAAACTTTAAAACTTGAATCATAAAAAAGTGCTTTATCTGCAAGGGAAATTGAAAAATTTCTTTCTAGTTAAAGTTTCTTTAATAGGTGCTTTCACGTAAACATTGGACAAAACTATTTGTAAGCTGGAAATACATAATGGTTGAAACCCAATTTTCCATTTCTTTTTCAGTTATTGAAACATTAAAAAAAATAAGTCAAATCATAAGTTGGAAGTTCTCTCTTTCATTTTATGAATAAATGTTTTACAAAGTAATGTATTCATTATGTTGCACAGAAAACTTCCATCATAGATAAGTATGCAATTTCTACGAAAAGAATTAAAAACTTCTAAAAATGTGAATATTAGGTGTATACTGTACAGGTTAATAATGCGGATTTTCTTCCAAAAATGGCGTGACAGTAGCGTGGCGTAGATTCGCAGTGTGATGCATGCCCATGTGATCGTAGTGAGAACAAGCTTCACCACCGCAAACGTCTCATGTTCTAAAGGTGTGACAGGGGTGGCATTCGTGCGCAAAACGTTCGTGCTCCCCCCCCCCCCCAAAAAAAAAACCAGACAAACATTTGCCGGAAATGTTACTTCATTACTTTATTGTAATGGAAAGTGCATCTAAAAGTTATCGCGGGATCCGTGTGGTGAACATGCACCATCGCAAGACACGTGTGAATGCTGGTTTAAACGGTTTAGGGAACGGCTATGGAAAGAACACAATGCCGTTGGCGGGATCTGGAGGGTGTGGTGTATCATGAGCTTTTGAAATCCAGTGAAATAGTCAATAGAATTCTCTACCAAAAACATATCGACAATTTGGACCACGCACTGATGGTCAAACGACCACAATGGACCAGTCGACACGACAAGTTCATTTTGCTTCCTGACAACGCATCACCGCATGCGTCCAAACCAGTGAATAAACACGTTAGAAGATCATACCTGGGAAGTATTACCCCACCCGCTGTATTCACCAGACCTTGTGCTGTCCGAATTTCACTTATTCCGGTCAATGGCGCGCAAACTGTCGCAATAGCACTTCCGAACGATGTGGCCCGATGGAGCACTCAGTGGTTTGCCTCCAAAGAAGCAAAATTCAATTGGGACGGTACCCACACCTTACCTGACATATAGAGCATAAAGATAATCAAATAACATTAAATTAGGAATTAAAACAAATTTAAAAAAATTTAAACATACACTATAAAATTTAAATAATGTTTAAGTAGCGAGCAATATGCCGCTGCATACAAAAAACAAAGGAAGTCAAAAATTATTCAAAGAAAGTGAAAAACCAAGAAAAATACTCCGAGAGAACAGAATTAAATAAACAGGGAATCCATTCTTGTCCACTTTTTCAAGAGCTATATATTCGATATGGATTCAAATTATGCGGGAAATTTTTCTGTAAGAAGCTTGACTTTCGTCCGACAAAGCTTCTCATAGCCCGAAATTTCCCAATCAAAGACGAACAAGACAAACAACCAACAAAAGAATTTTTTTAGAAAGGACAAACAAACATAATACAGCTAACAAGATTGATTTTAAAAAGATATTAGCCATAGGGCAAGAAATGCCTTCATAAAAATATCAGTAAAAGAAGTAAAAAGTCAAATTTACCCTAGCATTAGAGAGAATGAAAATGTCTCCACTTGAATCACAAACAAAGAAACTTCGCGCTTGATTAATTCTAAGAAAAACTATTCGCCATGTAAACAACCTAAACTCAGGCGCCATCTATTATTCGAAAAGAAAAACAAGAATTGGAGGGAACTTAATCCTTTAGATTAAATTATTAAATAAAACCTTCAGTTTCTAACAATGCCTAAATAATTAAAAGGAACAAGTAAAAGAAATTATTAGAAATTATTAATTTTCTCCTGACATATGTTACAGATACCCACCCCTGTCATCGTAAACATGCACACTGGTACACCTTACCTGACACATGGGGAAAACGCTTAGATAGCAATGGCTGTTACTTTGAATAAAACACTGTTACTTCTCTTCCATTCCTCATGTTTTCTTTCCATCTAATTTCTGCATTTCTAACCGGTACACCTGGTATACGTTAAAAATATAAAGAAATAATTTAGAAAGATGATTTTTTAAGAATAAATTTATTGAGCTTTGTGATTAATACATATGACAAAAATTCATTGAGACATTAAAAGATTTCTTTTTAGCTGAAAAATTCTGTTTATCAATACACATGAAAATCTTAACTTATATTATAAAATATACTTTAAAGATAGATTATAAGTTAATTAGATTATAAAAGATACAAAGAAACTGTAACTTAAAAATCTTAAAGAAATTCATAAATTTTGATTTTAAACTGACCTACATGTTTAAAATGAATTTGAAATAATGGTGGTTCTAATTTAAATCTTAGACGTGATGTCGAATTTGATGCTATTTCAGGAAACATATTTTCAGTTTCGTTAATCTCAGGGAACTTTTCTAAGAGAAACTATTAGATGAGATTTTGCTGACCTATTCTGTAAAAATGCTTTTAAATTTGGAAATGGAAGATTATGACGAAAATCAGCAAGAGAAGCTATGCACTAATTGAATTATTTAAATATTATTATCATTATAAATGATGATATTATCATTATAAATGTGTGAATCTATATACAAAAATAAAAATTCTCACCAACTGTATTATATTTTATAAATTCTGTTTTCCCACTAATTTGTAATTCGAAAAAAATCCTTAAATCATCAAGGTTTGAATGAAATCTTTAATTTGCAAATTGTGCCACTTGAAATATTCATTATTTTCCTTTTGGATTTGAATAAATACTCAAGTGGGAATTGGATTCTGTTTCTGGTTGCTTGGAAAGTTTCACCTACCGGACACAAGAAGACTTTGCTTCGGGGTGAAATAACTAATGGAATTTCGAAAGGAAGGAAATTTCTCTGCGACTAAATTATCTAGCTAAAATAATAAGACTACAGAGAATCCAATTGACAAAGGACGACGCCAAGCGTTGGAAGAATTTAAACTGTATTCCAAAAGGAACTACATCCGTTTCTGAAACTTATGATGCTTCAGGTGAATACCTCAAGTTCAAAAATTTTCTATTTCAATGAGTAATTTCCTGTGCTGTCTGACACATTGTTACTATTTTAGGAATTTTCACACATAATGGATAAATATTAATTCCTGTTCGTTATTTGTTTACTGCAGAAATGCTCATTACTCAGAAGGATTTCCATAAAATTATGGAAAGAACATAGAGAAATATTGAATATAAGTTTTATCAGTCATTTTACTAGGTAGTGTTTTAAAAATTTGTTTATGATGAAATATTTCAAACAATTGAGTGATAAATTGTCTAGATTCCTTTAAACCAGTTATATTTTAATGCTCATAATGAAATATTCTATATTTAGAAAAAGGAGATTTGGCTTGGCATATTTGGAACTTATGTCGCTAAATCCATTATTTGTCTACCTGCTCCAAACATAATAAAAATTTTGTGTGGATAATAGGACCAGATAAAATTACAAAAGACAGACAAGGAGAGAAATTTTTAAGCTTTGAAAAACATTTTTCCATTCTGCAGAAACACCTATGCAATGCATGATTCTTAACAAACATCTGGATAAAGCCTCATACATGCAGCCGCAGAAAGAGTCACAAGAGTTTGCGTGGCTCTGGTGCAACACGATGATCGCCGTATGCGCAAGAGATTATTACTACTGTGATTGAAGCAAGAAGACTAGAAATCTTAAGTAAACCTGATTTTATTGCATCAGTCCGGAAACCAAAAGAAAAAAAAAATAAATACTATTACAACCAAACATAGCCAAGTCACACGACCTCTCCCTCTCTACATCCACCAAACAAACTTCACACTTTTTAACACTTTTACAGCCAAGTGCAGATAATCACATGCCTCCAGCAGCGATAACAATTCACATAAAGATGAGATCGTGTTTCGTTAAAGTCGCACTAGAGCTGAGAGTACACTAAGATGATTCTGACTGATCTATCTGATCGACCGCTTATTCAACAATCACGATATTGGACTTCAGTGGATCCAGTTGGCTTTTAAAAACTACAACGGTCGCCGATTATTTTAAAACGACGGAATTTCTTTAACGTTATTAATTGTTTTGCAGATATTGTAAATATAATTTAAAGTCTATTTATTAAAGGTATTTTGAAGGTTAATGTCTTCTACAGTATGAAGCCAAATGATAAGCCATTATCAAACGGACGAACTGACGAAACTCTCAAGTTTAGTTTAGAATTTTTTTTAACGTACGTGATTCTTATCAGTGATTTAATTTTTAGAGCCAAGGAAAAATACCCTATCTATTTCAATCAATGTTTATGAGTTCAGTTAACCTTAGAAGAAATCTCAAGATTCCCTTTTAAAATGGAGATTTTTGATCGCGAATCTAGAAAAATGCTTTCTCTCCCATTGAAATTATTGAGAGAAAATATCTGCTATCTCTTTCAACCTCTTCCCTCGATGGAAAGATATCTAGACATAACATATGTAATGTTTATATGCTGATTTGGAAGAGAAAATATGTAAAGGATAATTAGAAATTAGAGAAATTTAATTCACTTGTGACATTTCTACCAGATAATTGGCGAGAGTAAATAAAAAATAAAAAATTCTGGTACAGTAGAGTCCCGCTAATCCGGACCCCGCTTGTTCTGATATCCGGTTAATTCGGACGGGATTAAAAAAATGTACTTCAGTTCGTATGTTAAAATTTGGGTCTACACGTATACAGTAGTATTCAAAAGGTTATAGGTTATAAAGGGCAAGAAGTGGTGTTCTGTTCAGCTCTATACAGTAGTATTAAAACTAAGATTAAGGAAAAATTGCATGTATATATGAAAAAGAGCATCGATTTTTATACTAGTTTTAAGCATCTAAAACTTGTATTAACTAAGTAAAAACTTACCTGTATTTTAAGGCAAATTCCGTTTAATCCGGACTTTCGGTGATTCTGACAGGGTCCGGTCCCATCTAGTTTGAATTTGCGGGAATTTATTGTACAATATTTATATCAGCTAATATGCAAAGGGAAAGAAGCCTGGTAGAGGTTTTGCACCAAGTGTAAGGGGAAATATATTCCTAGTTTGTCTTATATTCACATTTTTTTGGTATTTCTACTTCGATAAAAATAAGGAAGATGTTCGCTTTAAATGGAAAAATAAAACCATTTTATATCAATTTTCAATAAAATATATTGTACTTCTTTTTCATATATCTTTTTCCCTCTACAAGAAAGTATGGATTTATTACAAAATATTTTTTTTTACAAAATTTTATAATGAACATAAGAAGGAAAATATTTAAATTTTCTCCGCACAAGAAATATTATTTAACTTTACGCTAAACAGTAATACAAACTCTTAAATTTCTGCCTTTTCAAAATTAATAGAATAATTTAATTGTTCCAATTTCGACCAGAAGTAAGAATGTGTTCTTAAGGATGAGATTTTAAGTAGACAATTCAGTATCTTTAATAAATTAACGGTAATTAAAACATTAAAATCAAGACGATTTTTCACACTTTTCTCTTTCTTATTGGTATAGATTTAAAAATTAATAAATGTGAAATAAAGATTAAAGGTACTATAATTAATTTTAATCCAGCTTCTTCAAAGCAGTTTAATGAAAGCTGAACATTTGTCGCGAGATCGAAAATTTAAAGAAATCCGAAAACAAGAATAACAACTCTTCGAGGTCTTTAAGTTTTATCAAGAGTAGTTCATCTATCTTTAGCCCTTTCATCGGAATGATATGGAGGGTTCAGAGTTAAAGTAAATCAGGTCCATCTTTTGCCTATTTTGCACTAACACTGCCATGCTAGTGCAAAAATGTTATATTTTTCGTGTACTAATGATTCTTGTCGATAATTCAATCAGTATCCACAGGGCATTAAGAAAAGTTAGAAGTCCACTGCTATTTTAAATGCAGCTGATCATTTTTGAGATCTGCTTTCTCAGAAATGAATCTTTTGGACTTCGTTTACTTTAACTCTGATCCTTCCAAGTTTCTTTGACTATGCGTATAATTAAACATATCTTCTAGTTTTCTTCAGAAGAAATGGGGATCAGGAGATTAGAGAGAAGTACTTTCTTGTATCTTTGCATGCATTTCATCGATCGATTCTATTAGATTGAAGTACATTTATGCTTCACAGAGAAAACTTATCTGAGTTAATACGACGGCCACAGATATAAAGAAAAGACGTATGATGAGATGAAACAAATGGCTATTTATTTTTTTCCGTCGTGGAAGATATCATGGACTTTTTTTCACAATCGGAAAGAAGGAACCTATTAAAGAAATAAGAATACTGTTTCTTCTTAAACGCTTTTACTAAGTTCGAAATGTTTCATTTATGAATGTATGTATGTATGCAAGGTTGGAATTTTGTGATAGATTTTTCACTCACTTCTTAATGCAGTAGAGTTCTGAAATTCTGTATGTTTATTGGGCCTTAATGAAAATGCAATATTTTAATAATTTTAGAGCTCTCAATTATCAATTTTTAAAAAAAATTCGCAAAATTACGTTTGCACTCGGTAGGTTTCAATGGCGCCATCTATAGTATTTTTGAGAACTAAAAGACTTTAGAGTATAATTTAAATGTTTGAATAAGAATAAAAATAAGTATGTCCTATTATAGATCTTTTTAAAGAAATTATTGCTGGAATTAGTTGAAGAAAAATGGATTTAAGTTCAAAGTATTTTAAGTAAGATCATAATTTTGTGATAGATTTTTCACTCACTTCTTAATGCACTAGAGTTCTGAAAGTTTGTAGATCCAGATTTGTCCTCTAGATTTTTGAGAAAAAATTATTAAGAATTTTTATTTCATAGACTATCTTTAAAACTGCACAAATTTATCATATAAACGAAGTTTTTCCAAGGAAATCTCTGTATAGGTAAAGGTCTCGAGGTAAAGATAAACATTGCGCTGCAGTTATTCTCACAGAGTTTTGAATGTACTGAGAGTCGCTCACATACGGGCAAGCTAGAGGTAAAAGAGACTGTCTGTCCAGCAGCGGTTTTTTGCACAGGGTTTGAGGCCTCGTGCCTTGAGAATACAGGGGGCCTTAAAACATAAGGCTCGTCGTAACGCTTAACGTCGTAAGGCTTATTTGTGACAATGGGTAGACGGATTGGGCTTCAAATCAGTTTTGTGGCTTTGGCCTCATATTAACAAAATCCACCTTTGTGCATGTCACTGTATTAAGCCAGTATTTCACGACCAGTTCACTCCACGCAAATGGTGTGCTGGCACTCCATGACATTTCATTTTTCAGCCCATTTAATAGGCACGTCATTCACGACCGCTACAAGCAATGCAAATCCAGGATCTGTAAGATTTTAATGATACCTTTTAAAATTTTTTATTTTACTTACTTCTATATTTTTACTTCTTTTTGCTGGTGTATTGTGTTGAGCATGTTCTTGTGTTTTAGTCATTTGGATACACTTTAGGGGCTCTTCTTTTTGAATATTTTTAATGTTGGTTCCAGATCAGGTGTTTAAAATCAATTAATCTCTTTAAGTGTACTATCGATTGGTGGCGTATTTGGTTGTTTTTCTTCCTTTCTTTTGTGTGTGTGTTTTGGTTTTCTTAATTTACTTCTGTTGTTCCCCCTTTTTTGAAGTGTTTGTAACGTTCTGTGCTGTGTTTTGTGTGTCGTGTCATTTTGAATTTTTGCATTTCTTATGTATTTCCCCTGTGTTTGTGACCCTTTTTTGTGTGTCGGGTCATTGTGACCTTTTGTTTTTCTTATGTTTTTCTGCACCGGTATGCTAAAGGCCTTACACACTTTCGGGTAGGTTGGATCGGTGTGGGTTTTAAATAAAAAAAGTCACACAGATTGCCAATCTCTACCGTCTCCGATTTCCGGCAAGCGTGATTCAAAAAGTTGCAAGAAAACAGGGAGTGTCTTTGGAAATTAAGAAAAGTGTTTGAAATTAGCAGACATTTTGGCAACCAGTTGACCCAGGACTGAGAAAGTGGGCTTTTATTTCATTCGCTTGGTCAAGTTTTTTTAACTCAAACTTATTTTATATTGTTCTTTTTGACGGCCTGCTTTCATTGGCCTACGGAGCGGCCGACTGTCTTTTTATTTTGTGAAATTTGATTATTTAACATTTTTAATGGTTTTATTGTGAAAACGTTTCCTGTGTATTTCAACAGAGTTTTTTAGATGAAAAAAATTGACTGTTTTTTTCTGGAAATTTTGCTTAGAGAGATTTTTAAAGAAAATGGGAGTTGAATCCACACTGGTTCCCTATGCCGAAAAAATGTAATAAAAAAGGATTCCAAATTGAGCTTGTGTATCTCCTCCATCATAAGCCTCGGTCCTTATTGCTAAATTATTATTTTATTTTCTTGCCCTATGATGGTTATGAAAGTTTTTCACGTGTAGTGTTTAAATTAAAAGAGATTCTTAAATTAAGAGAGAGAGAGAAAAGAGAAAAAGAGATTACATTTAAAGAAAATGTAATCTCTTTTTTAATTTGAATTTTTTTTTAATTCTTGAAATCTTTTTTATGTATGTGTTTTCAATTACATCCTTTTGGAGTGTGATGTGTTATTTTTTTTGGGGGGGGGGGTTGTAAAAAAACTGTTGGGATTCTTGTTTCTGTGGGTTGAATTTGCTTGTTTTTTCAGTTTTTGCATGTGAATTTTAAAGTGCTTTTAAAATGAAAAAAAAAAATATTTGTATAAATATCCCCGGGAATTGTATTTTATATTTTTCCCCAGCCACGCAGTATTGTGATTTTTCTATGTTTTGACAGGGTTGTATTTTTGTAATTGGTATTTTGTAATGATGTAATTGCTCAGGATTATCCTGATGTATTTAAAATCCACCCCGTTTTTGGGTGTAGTATGTGCAATAGTTTAGGGTATTGTAGTATAAGATATTGTATAATATGGATTAATATATTGTTATTTCTAAAATCCACCCAGCTCTCCTTGTCCTTGGAGTTTGGGGGACTGCCTTTTTTGTATTGATAGGAGTCTGTTTTTAAATATTATAATTCCCCACCGTCTCGCTAAGGGCCTTACATACTTTCGGGTAGGCAGGGTCGTTGTGGGTTCCTTGCCTTTCAGTGAACCACTCACACTTAGTCTCCCCCTCCCACACACGTAGCTGCTCTCGTCGGTATTGATTTTTTTTGGCCTGACAGTCCAAACTGAGCTGTGAGTATCTAGACCGGTTGAATATTCCACTCCATATCTACACCGTTCCAATTCTCATCAGTTTTTGGCACTGAAGACCTGTTATGACGTGGAACGGTCGAATTCGAATGGTGCGGCGGAGAATCTGGTGAATGGTGTTTCTAAATCCAATTGGTCTAACACATCAGACTTCTCTATCATCTCAAGGACCGATGCTAAAGGGGGAGTTTATTATCTTCTGTTGGTCAAGTGATCAACCGAAAATGCAGGCACACATAACAGAAACCTCGGGTTTCCATCCCAGGTGCGTCCAAGGTGCACCTCTATAAATGGGGGCAGGGTGCCTTCCTGGAAAATTTTCAGAGGAAACTTGTCCACATCTGTGTTTTTTTTGGGACACACCTCCAGAAGCCAACCTGACAGCATCAAGTAATTCTCTACTGAAGTGTGCATCATGCTAATCAACAGAGCTAGAGAATAAACTTATAAATTTCGTCCTCTGAATCATGTTTCTCACCCCGGCCATGCCTTAACCCGCCAGGCCACTGGTGGGCTGTAAACAATGGATGTAATGGGGAAAGTGAAGTCTAGTTCACACTGTTTCCTATGCTTTCCTTTATGTGTCAAGAAAAGACACGATTTTCTTTCTTGGCACATGAATAAACTGTGGTACCATTAACCGCATGATTTTTTTCTGACAAGTGACGGGAACACGGGAAGACCATGATTGGTAGGTGGAAAACAAGATGAGCGTCTATTCCAAAGATATGAAAATGTTGGAGATCACGTAAAGAGGCAAACATCTATAGTTACAGGTATGGTCTGAGAGTAGACTACATACGCCGAACTGCTTTGAAGGAAAACAGGAGTGAGCCTTTGGTTTAGGAATTAGTGTTAATTCTCCCTAGGGTTTCTACTATAGAGTTCAGAGTTGGCATTAATTTCAAGAAGTCGAGTAACACTGCTATCTTTTGCGTTATAATTTTATCTTTCAGTGTTATTGTAGATTTTAAGATATATCCTTAATCAAGAATAAATATTTGTACTGTTAAGTCATTCATGAACTTTCATTTCAAGGTGATTATACCATAATCGACATTACAGATGCCATGATGTAAATGCTTTAGAACTTTTCTCGATTATTATTATTGTTTTTCGAACTTTTCTGAATTTTTATTCCAAATACCAAAACTATCGCAACTGCTACAGTGATCTTTTACCAAGGGACAAATAACTGAATATAAAATGTCAATTTAATACAATATATACACGGAAAATAGAAGTTGATGAATGTGACATTTATTAATGTCTCTTATTTTTTCAAATGCCTTTTCTCTTTATGATATTGTTAGCAAGATTATACGTTTTTGGTTAAGACGTGTCCCATTTCCCATTCATCGAAAGCTTATAGGATGTCAGACATCACGGAAAAACACATTTCTTTCTTAGCAGCGACTCTACATTGCGTGATCTGAGCCAGAAACGCTTCCAATTTTCTGCTTTATCTCTTTTTTGTGATATTTCTGTCTTTCTCGGGGAAAATAGGATAAACAAGAAAGAGAAGAAAGATGTAATGATAAGGCTCCAATATGCCCCCTAATGTTTATTTTTCCCAAACACTTGTTTTCATTACTGCAACTGTCAAAGATGAAGGAAAAAATAACTGTGTCTGGAAGCTTTCATGGTGACAATATCAATTTATGTTTAGTTTTTAGAATTATTTGTTCAATCTTAGTTGATTCTTTAAAAAGGCAGAGA
Organism: Araneus ventricosus; assembly: GCA_013235015.1. Classification (NCBI taxonomy): domain Eukaryota; kingdom Metazoa; phylum Arthropoda; class Arachnida; order Araneae; family Araneidae; genus Araneus; species Araneus ventricosus. The sequence continues at coordinate 1,424,943 of BGPR01000042.1, read as the reverse complement.
AGCGACATGAGCTGAAAAAAAATCTTCTTATTATATTAGTTTCAGAAAGATAAAAGTCGTATAATGTTTTCATCGATAAATTTAAATTTATTTAAATAATTGATATAATTGGAATCCATTTGTTATTACCAAAGTATCCTTAATTTTATTAGTTGATTATTCATTTTTTTATTATTTACAGCAAGCTTCGTTGATATTGTAAGGCAATTACTGTTAACGTAGACGAGAATTATCAGACAAGCATTTAGATTGAAAAAACTGAAGGGACTTTGAATGAAACCTACAATTAAATTACTATACAATATATTTTTGCGTTCATGAAAAAAAGAGTACTGAAAATTTTTCCAAACACGTGTCTTAAAAGTGTCTAGACAGAGGAGCTGTATTTTGTATTGTTGTAAACTTACCAAAGTTTTCTCGAAAAAGCAGACTTTTTTTGAATGATAACAATAAAATCTATACATAATTGTATAGTTTGATATTTTTGTCTCTTTATCGGTATATTTTCTGATGATTATAGAATATATTCCAATACAATGTAGAAAGTTGCTTCGATTTGTAGATAAACAAGAATTTTGACTGATCAGATTAACAGGTTTCCTAACAGAGTAATTGAATGTATTATAACTTTATTCATTTAAAATTATTTTATTTCATTAACAACAAAGACGGAAATTGTATCAATTTCGTTGTTTAATTTTCAATAATTTAAAATTTTATACATAATATTTTAAAGAGCTAATATAATCATATAGGGTGTCCACTTTAATCGTGCTCTAATAATTATTTCCTAAACGTTTAGACATAGGCATATACTTACAGTTGGAAAGAAATGCTTTAAATGACTTAAACCCGTATAGCAATTTTAGTTTGCAACAAGTTTAGCTTGCAACCTGGCAGCAAATTTGACACGACAAGATCGCAAGTTCACAACAAGACTGCCGCAAGTTAACGCGAACGACAAAGTCATTACGCGTCGAACTTGCAGCAAACTTGTTGCGTCAAATTCATTGCAAACTATAGCAAAAACAGAGTACGCAGACGAACCTTGGATTCGAATCCCCGACAGCTCGCTTCCTAACCTGTCGCCTTAGCCACTCAGACAGCGAGACCTCGGTTGCCGAAGATAGATTGCGGTGATACATCCTGCATCTACACGTTTTATTTTAAACTGCCTTCTTGATTTCATTAGTTTTTTAAAATTCTGAGTTGAGAATATGATTTGGAGTCGAAGAGAGAGAGAGAGAGAGAGAGAGCGATTTTCGCTAATAACTACGTTTGGCTAGTGGAATAAATTATGATATTAGGGTTCAAAAGTAATTACTTTTAAAAATATGGGACATAAAGTAAGTTCTTATTTTTGACTGTTACATTGACTGTTTTTTCAGGTTTAATTTTGTTTATGAACGTTAAAATTTCAACATTAAGAAAAAGGCGATATATAATTTTCTTTAAAGTGCGAGTTCTATATTTAGTAAAAAGATACAGAATTTTCAAAAGTAATTTTCAAATTATCATTGATTTATTGAATTAATAAAAAGAATGACGGTCTAGGAGATGCTATTAAAAATCGAATGTTTTTTTAAAGCAGAGACAAGGATCAAAACCAGATATATACTGTATCAGGTCGTGATGTGTAAGTCTGTCGCATCAACTTTACAGCAAACTTGCATTGCAAGGAGGGTGATCGATTATGCTTCGTTATTTTGCAGGAAGTTCGCTGCAAAGTAGTCGCGTCAAGTTTGTCATGACAAGCTAATATCAGGAAAAATCACACTTGCTGCAAGTGTGCATGCTATTTGGGAGTGATTCTATTTTATACCGTTTCAATCAATGAATGTTCTGCTGAAAGAAATTACGACGTCTAAATTTTTATACAACCTTTCTAACAATTTAAACAAAAAATGTTCCTCTATTCTGCGACTAAAACTGATCGAGCTATGAAGCATTAAATTTCTTTATTTTAAGCCAATCGACGGCCGCCTCGAGTAAACGTCGCCTGTCGATTTTCGGATCTTCCTCCAGGCGGCAATTGATATTGTATAAAATTCTCGAAAATAGTGATATTCAAGTTTTTAAATTCTATGCATTTGTGTGCTCTCGATCACAGTGCATTATTTCAATACTTTCAAAAGTTAATTATCAGCTAATTAAGTAATTTAATTTAATTTTTATTCGATACTATTGGAGGCATCTGGTAAAGAATTTGAGAAAGATTGTATTTAAGGTTTTATGATATTCATATAATAATGAATTATAAATCAAAAACTAAATAGTAGAAAAAATTAAAATAAATAAATTCTGCTTTTATTAAAAGTTTATTTTGGAAAACTTTTCTTTATTAAATTTATTTATCATTAAGTTTCTACACTGACTAGATAATTTGCTTTACCATTTAATTCGTTAAATATATATATTTATTTCATTTTTTTCTTTTATTTAAAATGTATTGTTGTCAGTCTAAAAGTTTCCTAATTAAGTTAACAATTAGAAATCACATATTCTTATTTAGGAACTTTTTAATTGACATGCCGGATGAAAGAATTTGTATCTTACAGTCTATGTCGCCAGAAAATTTCAAAAATATTAGCTAAGAATGAAAGGTTTAATGTAATAACTTCCTTTCAATCTAAAAAAATCGAGATATCTTTATAGATATAAAGTTGTTTGGAGTGTATTATGAAGAGCATGTTCAGGTTGATAAGTTCTTAGGAACATCTACGGAATCAATATCTTATGAAAGAAAAGTGATGATATCCTAGGCAATAAAAATTCTATATTGTGCTCCTGACCTCATAAAAATATTTTCTTTTATCTTCTTTTAACTATGTCATACTTTGAAATTTTAATTACGGAAACAACATTCTGCTTTCTGCTGGCTTTAACATCTTTGCCACCTAACATCGTCATAATGAATACTTTTTATTAGATTTTATCCATATTTTTCTCTTGGCTTTAAAAGACGAAAGAATGTATTCCTGACTGTCGTGAAAGGTTTAAATTCATTATTAGGATAATAAATTACATAGATTGTGTGTATTTTATTTATCTATAATGATAAATGTCATTCTGTCTGTTTTCAGTAATCTTCTTATTAAAAGATGCAAAAATGTATTTCGAGGTGTTGTGGTATTCCTAGGTGTTGTGTATTTTATTTATCTGTATAATTATTAATGCCAAAGTCTATCTGTCTTCCTATGTGTCTAGTGGTCTTCTGAGTAATAAACCGTTCTACTTATATCTACCAAATTTGGTGCAAATCTATTTTAGATACCAAATTTGGCATAGATATATTTTAGATACCAAATTTGTACACTTCGGACTCATTTCGTTCCTAAATTCTAATTAAATATCCAATTATTCAAAAATAAGAACAATTTTGGGTTTTCTTTCAGTTTTTCACCATAGCATCAGAAAAGATTTATTGCTTGAATGCAATTTTTCATGATAAATTATAGAAAATAGTCTTTCCAATAATAGTAGTGTAAGTACTTTAGACTGTTTAATCTAATACACAAATTTTTTCTTATAAACATCGTGAACTTGACTAGTAGCTTTTTCTTATTCTTACTTCCTTCTCAAAACTCATCAGCGTTGAGATATCTGGGAGAGGAAGGTGAACAGATTGGTACCCATTTTAGAATTTTGTTTACCCAAATTTGATTTATATGTCTCGTACTTTTCCCTTTTCTTATTTACCTGTGATAGATCATATTGAAAATGACTAGATTTATAATGGCTAATTAGCATCTGCATAATTTCCAGACTAACCGGATATAATGATGATGATTCAATGATAATGATTTATAGTCTTCATAAGGGCAGTGACCTACATGACATTGTTGTGTTAATGTCAGGAGAGTTTTTATAGTTGATATTCTTTGACCGAACAAGCGTTATAATCTATCTTCAGAGATAATCTCATAGCTTTTCTGATACAATTACGCAGTCGTAGATTAAAACACCTATAAACACCTAATTATGTTAACTAGCAATGCTACTTGCAATAGAGCTTTGTCTAAATTGCAGCATTTTTATCTATCGCTGCAAACTCAGGCCTGTGAGCTCTGTTTCCTTCGAGAGGGTTCTACAGAGCTGGTCATGGAAATTTCTGATACTCCTATGTAGTAGATGGAACTGAAGTAGGCTTAGAATGTGTGTGTGTGTGAAAGAAATTTAGTTAATTGTTGAAAGAAAGAAACAAACGAAATGACAAAAGTGGAAATCTGTTTAATACAATCATTTCAGAAATAGCAACTCTGATACAGTCGTAAAAAATGTCTTCGCTAATATGGCTAAGATCTGAGCAAAACTGCGGCAAAGCACTGTTATGGAGACAGTCTTCAATTTTATTGACTTACCAGATTAACTGTCTCTTCACTCTTTGATCATTCTAACGCTTCATTTTTTAGGTGTCTCTCTTGTATAGATAAAATATCCTATGATTTTAATGAAGTACAAAATAAACACTATCAAGTTGTGGCTAGAAAATAGCCAAACTGTTTCCTTTACAGCGAAAAGATAAGCAAGTCAAGAGCAACGATGCATATTTAGATCACGTGTCTCTTCCCCTACCAAGTTTCAACCCCGAAAGTCCTCCTTCCTCTTCAAACTTGGAAAATATGCAACATAACTTACATGCTGTTGAACAAGTGTACGGAGATGAGTGCTTAAAGTGTGCGGAAGTTTTTGACTGGTTTAAAGAGGGTTGAAGAGAGATTGGTTCCTGGCTGACCGAGTTCGACAAATTCTTTCGATATTAGAGGGATTGTGTATACTGATTGGGCATCTTAAGGTCAAACTGTCATTGTATTGTATTACATAATTGTCCTCACTTACTCTACGTGAATGAGTATTGAGAAAACGATCTGATGTCTGTCAAAACAAATCATAGCTTCTTCACCAGGACAATGCCCCAGCCCACAACTCAGCTCTGTTAAGACGTTTCTGGCCAAATGGTTGATCCCTTCGTAGAACACCAACCCTATTCACACGATAATTTCTTTTATTTCCCATGTGTCAAGTCTGAGCTGAAAGAAACTAGATTCGAGATGGGAAATACAGCGAAAGGAAAAGTGACAGAAGTGATGAAAGGGCTTTCAGAAAATGTCTGACTTGAAACTCTTTGAATAATGGGAAATTCGTTTGTAGCGGTGTAGGGATTGAGGTGGGGAACACGTCGCAGGTAGCAATTTTAGTTTGCAGCAAACTTGCAGCAGTCTTGCACTGCAAATCTGCAAGCTTGCAGCAAGGTTGACACGACAAGAGTGCAAGTGTGGAATAAGTTTGCAGCAAGTTAACGCAAGCTTCAAAGTCACCACGCGACGAACTTGCAGCAAGCTTGCCACGTCAAACTCATTGCAAACATAGCAAAAACAGCGTACGAACACAACCTCGGATTAGAACTGGCGACATATCGCTTGCTAAGCGGACGCTCTAACCACTCGGCCAGATAAACTCTGAGAGGAGAAGATAAATTTCGCTAATGTATCGTTCGATTCGCATACGATTTGTTTTAAACTCTTCTCTTGATTTCATTAATTTTTTAAATTTTGTGTTGAGAACATGATTTGAAATCAAAGAGAGAGCAATTTTTGCTAATAACTACGTTTTGCTAGTAGAATTATGAAATTAGGGTTCAAAAGCAATTACTTTTAAAATTTAACAAAAATGAAGTTATTATTTTTTAACAAACATTGACTGTTTTTTAGGTTTAATTTTGTTTATAAACGTTAAAATTTCAACATTAAGAAAAAGGCGATATTTTTTTCCTTAAAGTGCGAGTTCTATATTTAGTAAAAAGATGGAAAATGTTTCAAAATTTTTTTTATAAAAAAGTTTTTTCACAAATTATCGTTGATTTATTGAATTAATAAAAAGAAGGACGGTCTAGGAGATGCTATTAAAAGTTGGATGTTTTTTAAAACAGAGACAAAGATAATTATCTCTTATTGTGCTACTTTGCAGCAAGCTTGTTTTGCAAACTCACAACAAGCTTGCATTGCAAGGAGGGGTGGCGCTAGTTGTCACGGCGAACTTGTGGCAAACTCGTTTTGCAAGCGAGGGTGGCGATTCTGCATTGTTAGTTTGCCACAGTTTCGCTTCAAGCTTGACGCGTCAAATTTGCCATGACAAGGTAATATCAAGTAAAAATCATACTTTCTGTAAACGTACTTCCTATCTGGGATTGAAACTGATGATACCAAAATTGTAAAAAATTATAAATAAAAGAAATTAAAGCATCTCATTCCAGATATTTCCTAGTCACACCTTATAAATTTAGTTTATTTGTTTTACAAGAGAATACTAATCTCGTTGCATCTTTAACTTATAAGATATAAAAGTAAAGCCTTTAAATAAAAAAGAAAAATCATGAAAAGTGATATACGGTTATTAAGAACTTGTTGCTTTGAAATAAACATAATACAAAATCAGAATACGTCACTTTACCTTTCCCTTCTCAGATTCGTACACATCCACTCTTGTCAATTTTTTTAAGACAGCAAGAAATAACACTTTTAAAAAAATTGGAAAAAATATAGATAAAATTCCTCGTGTGTTCCAACAATGAAGAACAAATTCCTTTCACAACAAAATAACTTTTCCCTTGGGGGCTTTCTTTGTTATTGAATATTTCTTTCTTTTTCCTCTCCATTTTTTAGTTTCTTTCTTTCCCAGCCTTCGATATTTTTCTTTTGGGTTTAGTGAAAACATAATCCATTGAATTCAACTAAGCTTTCTGAATGTTCGCGTTTTGAAACTTTATTAGTCTTATTTCTTTTGGCCTAGAAGGGATAAAAACCCCGAGGTAAAAGAATTAGATAGAAAACACAATTTAAATTTCCAAATTGTGGTTTCTCATTTCGCTAGAGTTAAAAACGTCTTGTTTTAAAGAGGCTATTTTATTCAGCATAAAATATTTTCTCGTCTGCTCTTCATCTAATAAAAAATATCACTAATCTGATACAGTGATGCGAAATCCATTTAATTTAACTAAACTTCCTGCGAGTATCGTGTTTCAAAAGTTTATTACGTTTATATCTTTTCATTTAGGACAAAAATAAAGAAGTCTCGATTTAAGTTATTAAATTGTGGTTTCTCATTTTTCACTAGAGTTAAAAACAACTGGTTTTACTGAAGCTATTTTATTCAGTGAAAATCGTCGTTTTTTTTATCAAAACAGAAAAACAAAGATAAAGAAGGAATAAAGTTACTTGTTTTTCGAAAAGCAATTGGAAAATATCTAATTTTTGGAAACGAGGTTCTGGGATTGCTAATAAATATTTAATGCTTAGCATTCAGGATAAGTAGAAATATTCTAACAATATTCGTGATGTCTGTATAACTTTCTGTTGTTTTGAATCATTCAATTATTGATTTATTTGTGTTATTTGTAAACACATTTCCACCGATTTAGATTGACTTTTTAATATTTTGACTGTTGCTGGTGATAGATGATTAATTCTTACAGTTATTTTAGAGTTATTTAGACAAAAGTAAATTCTTTGGTCTAGCTTACTTTTATTGATTGCATCATGTAACAAAATTAATATTTTAAAGGTAATGAGGCTTAATGATGTAAGACATTTTAGTAAAGTATATTTAAGCATAATTATTATTAATTTTAGAGCTCGAAACAAAATAGGTTATTCAAGTGAAATGGACATCAATAATTTTAAATGAAGAACAAAAAGATGATTCAATATGGTATGTTATTAAAAATCATAAAATTGAGATTTCTTTTACAAATACAAATAAAATTTTCATGATTTAAGGGGATTTGGAACCCTAAGTCCGTTAACCGTAACCCTGTTACTTCTATGCACTTTTTCTCAAAATCTATTATCATGTTTGAAATTTTTTATACAAGTAAAGCACACCATTCTCATTATACTGAAATGAGCTTTATTAAGAAAACTCAAAACTTTATTTTTTACAATTTTTTTGTGTCAAAATAGGGTAAAATTTCACTATGTCTAATTAAATATTTTGTAAGTTTATAAAATAAGCATCTATAACAGATTTTGAGAAAAGGTACATCGAAGTGGGCAATTTAACATTTTTTATTTTGACACAAAAAAATTTGTAAAAAATAAATTTTTGAATTTAAAATAAATTATTTTAGTATAATAAGAAAGACGTACTTTACTCGTATAAAAAATTTCAAACATGAATCTATAGCAGATTTTGAGAAAAAGTACATCGAAGTAACAGGGTTAGGGTTAACGGACTTAAGGTTCCAACTTCCCTTAAATTTAATAGTCTTAAAATTATTGCTTCAATAACAATTTAAAAACTACTTAACGAACATAAATAAGGCTGCCTTAACATTAAAATATTTTAGCTATATAAAATAATTTATACTGTATTATTTATTTTAAATATTAATTATTTATATATTATTTGTATCCTTCTTTCAAAATTATCGTTTTTAATGTATCTTTAATTAAACAATTTAATCTCGTTCAGTGGAAACTCTTTAATTATTTGAAGTAAGAAATTTAAATGAAATAAAAAATTATCACTAAACTTTAAATTTAGGAAAACCTCCCTGTTTCTTATTAAACTATTGGAAATATACTTCTGTTTTTTATTCATTTTTGCCACTATAACGTTTGTGATTTGAGCCAATTATTTGAACATAATAGTTTTGCAGCAGATTTTAAGACTTTTCAAGAATTGAATAACTCATAAAAGTAAACATTTGCATAGCCAAGCGCTAAAATATAAATAAATTTAAATATCGTAAAAGATTTTCTTAATCTTAAATGTTAATTCATAGATTTAAGAAAAATATAGAAATAACGATTTTCAAGATTTGCGTGGATTTTCAGTAGTATTAAGGGAAAGATAACATTAATTTGTAAGTTTTAATAATGAGATCATTTTAGAACGTTGCCGATCTTCTGGCGCACAGGCCAATGCAAAGACAAGTTTACCATTTAATTTAACCAAAAAACGAAATTCTAACAATTTTGAAAAGTAGAGTTTAAAAAGTATATATTACTGCGTAAGTCAAAGCAAAAATGAAAAATCTGCATTACAGTTAAACCTCCGATGGTCCTTTTGACGTTCATCTTTAAATGGGCGCAATGTATCACGCGGATATAAAATTTGTTCTATGATGTGCTCATTCGGTTTTAATAACTTTTAACAATTTTACCGTTTAATTTAAGCAAAAAAGAAACTCATATAATTTTGTAAAGTAGTGTTTGAAAGATATATTGCTACTTGTGAATACTACGAAGTAAAAGCGAAAAGTAAAAATCTGCATTGGAGTTAAACCTCCGATGGTCGCAATCATGTTCATTTTTAAATAGGCGCAATGTATCCCGTGGGTATAAAATTTGTTCTATGATGTGCTCATTCGGTTTTAATAATTTTAACAATTTTACCGTTAAATTTAAGCAAAAAAGAAACTCATATAATTTTGTAAAGTAGT
>BGPR01000042.1:1399377-1415491 GCA_013235015.1 Araneus ventricosus | reverse complement strand
AATTTAAGCAAAAAAGAAACTCATATAATTTTGTAAAGTAGTGTTTGAAAGATATATTGCTACTTGTGAATACTACGAAGTAAAAGCGAAAAGTAAAAATCTGCATTGGAGTTAAACCTCCGATGGTCGCAATCATGTTCATTTTTAAATAGGCGCAATGTATCCCGTGGGTATAAAATTTGTTCTATGATGTGCTCATTCGGTTTTAATAATTTTAACAATTTTACCGTTAAATTTAAGCAAAAAAGAAACTCATATAATTTTGTAAAGTAGTTTTTGAAAGGTATATTGCTGCGTGTGAATATTACGAAGTAAAAGCGAAAAGTAAAAATCTGCATTGGAGTTGAACCTCCGATGGTCGCAATCCAGTTCATCTTTTAATGGGTATAATGTATCACGCGGATATAAAATTTGTTCTAAAATATGCGCATTCGGTTTTGATAAGTTTTCTTTTACAACTATAATAAATAATCCTAATGAGTATTCGGTAAGAAAAATTCAAATTTAAATGAGTTAATATCAGCTAATAGATGCAAATTGCATGCGTATCTTTTAAACATTGCGACTAACAGAAGGTTAATGGACACAGAAAACATTTTATTTAAAGTTTTTAAACAATCTTAACATTAACAATGAGAAAAACAAAGCATTTTAAATATTTTTGGAAACAAAGGAATTGATTATGATTTCAGTTTAACAATGTGAAAAATGATCACAAATTGATTTTTGAAAATGGTTATGAAAAAATGATATATAATATTAAAGGAAACGCAGGTGGAAAATCAAACCCTTCTCATTTAAAAGTCAACTTTCTTAATATTAAAATAGTGTTAATACAGTTTTCTTGAGAAAATTTGCTCTGTAGCTATTACTAAAAATCCTCGCAATTTATTTTACATTGTAAATAAATTAGATTAAAATTAAAATTAAAGTGAAACGTTCCGAGTTGCATGTTTTCACCCTCCATAGTATATTTATGCCTGATTTGGTAATTGTAGGTCCAACAGTCTGCCCTGCAAAATGCCAAAAGACAGACACTTACGTATTCTTTTTAAACACTTTTATATAACTTGACTTGCTTCATATTCTTAAAGATGGATAGATTTTTCATTCACTTCCTGATGTGATAGAGTTCTGAAATTTTGTACAGTTAGGTATTCTTGGTGAGTATACAAATATTTTCAGAACTTAAATATAAGCTAATAGTTTAATATTATTATAGGTACCGCCATCTGGTGTTAAAATTGAGAAAAGTTTTAAGCTTATATAATATTTTAAAAAATATTTTAAGATTCTATAATATTTATACTAATAAATTGCAAATTAAAATCTACAATGTAGAAAAAAATAAAGTAAAAATATCTGCACGCTAATAAAAGTGCTTTTTTATTAAATTTGTTATTATTATAAGAGATTTTAACCGTCACGCTTTTGAGTGAAAATGATTTCACACTAAAAAAAAAAGCTACTTTAACTTCTTTTCGGCTTAGTTTTTGTTCATTTATATACAAATGATGAAAAGAAAACGGATTATAAATGAGAATAACTGAAATAATTACAGGCAAGCGAAGAATATTAGCTGAAGATTGACCGTTAAATATTTGGGATTACCAATGTATTCCTAGATGAAATGCATCACAGAAACTTTACAGATAGTATCAATTGTGCTAAAACAAGTAGTTTACCAAATTACTATGTTAATGGATTCCAGCTGTCTGACCACTGCATGAAAGTGTTCATTAAAGTCTGACGCTGACAAATTGATAATGGATGTCCAGATGCCCAGTAATGGGAGGGGATACGATGGGAGCATTAATTTTAACTACATTTTGGATAAAACTGATCTCACGTCTTTCAGTAAATGCTAATTTTATGGATCGATAAAAGAGGAGACAAAGAATGAACTTATAAAAACAAACTAAAATTGTTTATCTCGATTGTTGTTCTGTAACTGAAGTCTTCACATCTTTCTGTGGCCGTTAGATGTCATACAAATTTTTATGCAATTGTTATTGATGTGATATAAAAGGTTTTTAGTGAAAATTTGGTCTTGAAAATTTTATTTCCGTGTAGTTTTTTTGACGTAGACTTACGTCTCTTCATAGTGGTCTAATGGCGTGTCAGAAAAGGAAAAAATTATGACGCATTTTGTGGTATTTTTAAACGCTTATAGCTCCTCAACCAAATAACATAGAGAGTTGTTTTTAATTTCATTTAACAGTGAAAGTTAGACATTGAAGATCGCAAAAAGAATTTTAGAATTTGGAATTAAGGTTTAGTTACAGTCGAGTTACAAAGTTGGTGAAAATCACGAAAAATTTTGATGACGCCACAGAGCACGCATCGGTTGTGAGCGGTATATTAACTGGATTTAAACAGATTAATAATTAATTCATTTTAGATTAATTAATTCATTTAACAGAGAAAGGTCATAGTGCATAGGCCATAGGTTAAACTCACATAGAGCTACTTTAGTCACAGAAAGTCACAGTTGAGTAATCGATTAATTAACTGTCCTTAAATAATTATTTTTGACAATTGTTGATTTAATTGAGCTTTTCTTTTCATCGATTTAATTGAGTTGAGTTATTTTACTTTCATTTAGCAGAGAAAGGTCATAGAGCATAGGTCAAAGTCACATCGAGCTACTTTAGTCGCGAACAACTTTAGTCACAGAAAGTCACAGTTGAGTAAGGTAAGTAAGTCTACGCCCCTCAATCCCAGCGGCCGTTTCGCAGAGACAGCCTCGTCGATTTTTTTTTGCCTAAGAAAAATTACGCTTTATTCATCAGATCATTTTTCTCATTATTCTTAGTTAAAATAAACTGTTTTAAATAAATCAACATAGAGATGGTTAAATAAAAATAATTTCCATAATGGAGGAAGTTGTTTAAACAAGAAAATCTCGTAGTTCTGTTATTAAAACTAAAACAAAGTATTTCGCAGCGTTTTATAAAAACTAAATTTAAATCCTAAGTTACTTTGAAGCATTTCGTTGTATATTAATAATGTTATGTATATTATATGCAAAATTATGTGTTATCAAAATATAATTTTTACATATTTTATTCTTTATAAATAATGTTAAGAAATATATCATTTGGATATAAAGAATGTGAGGATACTTAAATGCTTGAATCCAAGAGATTATTTTGGACGTGTTTATACCGTAGCAGAGTATAAGCTTCGTAAAAGGAGGGTCGTGTGTTCAAGGCCCAATTCCATAGATGATCTACCGCTTATATGGCCTGGTGTACATCAAATCTATCTAATGTCAAACGTCGGCCTGCTGGTCTGCCAAAACAGGCATCATGTTTCTTCAGAACGGGTTTATCTTTTATTTATATTAGCGTTCCGTTTTAAAGCAACACGAGGGCTATCTTGGGACAGACCTCGTAATTTTGAAGCGCGGTCAGCTAACGAGATGGACACCTGAGTTTTGGCACTTCCATCTCCAAACTTCCGCACTATACTAGAGGGAGGACATTTGACCCACGTCAGATTTAGCTCGCCAGGCCACAGACACGGCGGATCTTCAGTGGAATCCGTTTTCAAGCCTGGATCCTTCCGGCTCCAAAGCCGAAATCTTACCACTAGGCCACTGTGACCCAATTTTGATGAGACGGAATTAGTAGTTTTGAACCGCGGTCTGAACTGGCACCCCCTCTAAAAACTTCCGTAGTACACCAGCTCACCCTCCGTCCTGTTACCAGGCCTTAAACCCGATTGGGGGAATCGGAGCGGAATGGGTGTTGTGCACTATACCAGCGTTAAGCCACTACGTATGATTTAGCATGCAACAGGTTCCAACGGCAGTGGAATCGGGTTCCGAGCCTGGGACCTCCGTCCCCGAAGTCGGGACCTTACCATTACGCCACCGCGGCCCTGCTTCAAAACGGGACATTACTGAAGCAAGAGAATATTTACTATAACATCGTGAAGCAAACGAAAAATCTAAATTGATATTGATATGAAAAGAGATTTTACTAAATATTGTGATAAGACAAACTCTTCTTTATTTTAATTGCATAAATGGCGAGTTAGATTGCAAATGCCTGTTCTTTAATTCTCATTTCTCTTAAAGAATAAGAGTAGAAAATAAGGGTTTTCTTTTTTTCGTGGAGCCTCGATGGACATTAATCAAATAAAAGTCATGGAAGATTAATTCTGAAAAAGTCGAAAAGTCTCGTCCCACGTCCATTACGATAAGTGGGCAAGACTGAAAGAAAATCTATCGGTTACTGTTTTCAGTACAAGACGTTTAATGGAAACTTAATTTTAGAAACTCACTTAGAAAAAAAACTTGGGTTAAGAAGTCAAATTTGATTTATTTAACTTCTGGAAAATTCATCATAATTAAAAAATGTTATAAAGAAAATTTTGAGTATTTTTTCCCTTTAATGCTCCTAGTTTCACGTTTCCAAGTGAGAGTCATTTTTTAAAACTTTGCCGAGTTTCAGAAATTTTTTACGATCGTTTATCAAGTTGCTTAAGCAATTTCTTGGTATCTTTTCTTTACTAATTTTTAAACTAAAAGACATATTTTTGCTATTCTTCATCTTAAATTACATGCCTAATTTTCAATTTTTGGTTGTCAGAAGGAAATCGGTCGACCATATTGAAAATTATTCCATAAAAATTCTGTAAAGCACTCTTATAAATGTACTAAAAAGTAGGAATTAATTTTTAAAAATACAAACGTAAAAGCTTGAAGTATTGATACAAATATTCTTATATAAATAAATTTCATTTTTTAATGAATGTTAGGGAAAGCTCATTCTTATGATACTCAGTGTAACTTATTTCCTTGCCGGATAATTCTCAACACTTCACATTTTTAATGTTTTGTTTTGATTCCTAGATGTTTGATAAAAAATTAATTTATAATATCTAGTACACTAATAAAAACATTTTTATCGAAACATATTATCTTATACATTTTAGTCTTTAATTTATAAACAATTATTATAAATACTAGCCTTCTTCGGCGACTAGCCGTTTGCTCGAAATATTAATGGCCTGTGGTTATACTCGCAACTTGGCGAAATAAATTGGCGAATTGTTGGTTGTAGAGGCCGAGGGACTCTGCCAAAGTTTGAGTTTTAGATATATCTCAAAAATGGAGGGTGGAGGGGTGCAGACTCAGTGGCGTATAGAAGGTAAATGGCGCCCGGGTCGAAATATGATTCTTTCGCCCCCCCCCGCGTCACCATCATTGGCTTTGTCCATGTAAACGGCACCCGGGACATGGTATTTTTTAGCCGCCGCATCGTATTTGACTTTAAAATGTAACATAAGCGCATTAACGCTTTGTCACCATGGCCAGTGGCGTAGAGAGGGTAAGTAAAAAATATAATACGATTTTTTAGCCCATTTGTCACCAGTGGCTTAACAAGAAATAATTTCGCCAGGAGTATACTATTATTTTTACGCTCCCTCATAATATTTTGCTTTGAAAATGGTATAAACGCAGTAATATGTTAATTCCATGACCGCCTCTTAAAACTGGCGCCTGGGTCATCTACACCTCTCTTGATCTCCGGTCCGCCACTGGGCAGACGACACCCTCCAACCTCCACTCATTGTCGAAATCGGAGCAGTGATTGGGTCTGGGGTACTCTTTCCAGGTTTTTCTCCACAAAGAATGCAAAGAGGAGAAGTATTTCCGAAATGGAGGGTGGAAGGGGCAGGTGCCCCTTGTTGATATATCTAGGCTCACAAGCTTTCATAGGAAATAACCAGCGGGAGTGGTCTCCCCTAAACTTTCTCGTATACTTTCTAAGTGGAGATTCGTAGTGGAGATACTTTCTCTTTGTATACTTCGTATACGAGAAAGTAAAACAAAAAAACAAACAAACCTGAAATCAAATATCTGTTGCCACGTTTCAAAAAAATATTACTTTGAAGCAGTGCGATAAAATAGGCAATGCAATGAATACTAAAGCGAAAATTCTGCTTTGGAATGGAATTCCCAAGAAAACAATTTATACTACCACAACCGTAACAATTGCAAAAGCGCGTGAATGAAAGATTTGCTGAAATAATGAGATCGGTTTGATTTACAACAATAAAAAAATTGTTAACAATTGATGTTTGAAAACATTATTTATTGTTGTAAATAAAATTTACAACAATAACAGATTACTACCAATACGCATGCGCATGAGAATCGGATTAAAAGAAATTGAATATGCAATTTGAACGCCTCTATGTGACGGATTTGGCCCAAACTTTTATATAAACATTCATAGCGATAAAACTGTGTACCAAATTTTTTCCATTTAGATAATCAAGTTTTTGAGTTATAGCGTTCACATGACAGCGGACATACAAATAGACAGACTTCCCGTTGACGGATTTTGTCCAAAATTTGAAAGAAACCTACAAATTATGTTCAAAGACCACATACCAAATTTCATCCCCGTAGCTCTAATAGTTTTCGAGTTATCGTGTTCACAGACAGACACACACACAGACAGACATACAGACATAATTCCAAAATTGTGTTTTTCGGACTCAGGGAGGTCTAAAACGTGGAGATCCGTCAAAATCTTGAGTTCGAATTTTTTGACGATTACAATACTTTCTCTTTGTATACTTCGTATACGAGAAAGTAAAAATGATTGAGTTCAGTGGTTGGGCTGGGGTAATGGCCATCTAGTTTTGGCAAATTATTTTAAATTTATATGTTATGCTATTTTGGGAAGCTTTTTCTCATATTCCCTTCCAGATGGCGCCATGCGTAAGAATTAAATTTTAATTAAAATTAAAAGATTAACTGATAAGTAAGTTCGGAAAATATTAAAATAGTGCTATGTCATCGGCAATACAACACGGGACAAAGTTCAGAACTCTAGCACATCAGGTATTGAATGGAAACTCTATTACGAAATTTCGTCTTCAGACATGTTCCTTCAGTGCTCCAGCATTTTGTTTTACCCAAACTGGCACAAAGAGGATGTCTCCAATCAACTGTTTTATGCAAGTTGACTTACTTTACATAATGGAAGGTGCCGACACATAAATTGTTGCATTAACTCTTTATCAGTGACCGAATAATTTGGTCGTGTGTTTAACACTGCTTGGTCAACACGTTTAGTAATCTGATCCTGGTTTGCATCATTAGTCTCGGACCTTATTTTTTCAAGAAATTTCTTTTAATGGTCTTCAGATATTTGCTTCACTGGTTCACATTTTGTTCTACCTCAGACGTCACGAAGAGGATGTCTTCAATCAATTTTCTTTATGCAAGTTGACTGACCGTATACTGGAAGGTGTCTGCAAAATTTTTTGCATCAGCACTTTACCAATGATCGAATAATTTATTCGCATCTTTAACACTGCTTGGCCAATACGTTTTATTGACTTATTGTGGAGATATTGACTTATCGTGGCGATCTCTTTGCGGAGATACTCAAAGAATATGGTTGTATTGTTGTAAAACAAAAACATTGGCAGAAATAACAGACAGTATTGCACTATATGTAAGATCATAGCCAATGACTTACATTCAGCTATTGAATTATAGTTCCTGTCATATAAATTATAGAATATGTAATAGAGAACAAATTGATTTATATAGCATGACTTTATCGAACACCTGATTCTATTTTTATGAAATAAATACCTTTTTCAACGTTCCCATTTCTTTATATGAGGATATAGCTTCAAAAGTGCCCTCTATAGTGCTCTATTTCCCGTTTCTTGACGAGTTATAGAACGAGAAATTAAGGAGAACATGTTTTTGCCTCTTTTTCACTGAATTGCCTGACTTGTGTCAGAATCGTTTTTGATTTTTGCGATTTGCTTTTCTCTCTGAAAAATGAGATAAACAAGGGAGACAGGAAGAATATAATAAATAGGCTCCATCATGCTGCTTAATGTTTGCTTTTCGCAAACACTTGCTTATTTTTGTAACTTTCAGAGGTAAAAGAAAAAAGCAGCATTTTATTCATGATTTTATTTATAAAAATGAAATTTGCAATATAATTTTTTGTATTATTAGGGTAATTTCTCCAATCGGTTTTTATTCTTTCCATAGATTTGGAAGCGACAAGATTGAAATAGACTGTCTTTTAATATATCAGTTGCTGCGAAATAGAACAAAAGTACAGTGTTTTTATTTAATAAGAAATTTGTATAAACGACAAATTATTAAAAATTCTCTTTGTATTACTCAAGTTTCAGGAAGAGGAAATCATTCTGTATTTCTAGAAATTATTAATGTTTATAAATTTTTAGAGACTGAATGCTCTTAGACTTACATAAAATACATTCCATAAATAATATTTATATCTACTTTCGAGTAATTTAAAGAGGTTAATTATTTTCAACAAAAATCATAAATTACTTCTTTGCCAACCGATAACGGAGATACACGGCATTAATTGTGAGATGACCACATAAATATGAAAAGTTCTCACGTGACGAGGACGACACTTCATCTGACTCCTTGTTTTCCAAATTTTTGCACCGTAATTATGTTCAGATTTTTGATCTATGCCAGAATTTTGAATTTAAAGTAAAATCACATACACAACAAATTGTCGGTGGAAGCAGGTGTAAAACCTTAGCCTTCTGATTACGAAGACGGAAATCTTTATTATCTTAGCAATGGCAAATGTCTCCTGAAAATATTTAAAGAATTATTAGAAGCCATGTTTCTACGCTAAATCTTTCATGTACTCTTTACATTTCAAATGACAAGTATTGACTGGAAACATCTATACTTCAAAATGCATATTTCATTGTAAAATTCTACATATGTAATTTAATAAAAAACTTTTTCTGGTATATTTTAATGCTTATTTTTATGACTGACATCAGTGGTACATCATTTACGATTTCTGTTTTAAAAGAGATTTTCAAATAACCCGAGGTGTTTAAAGGTGAACCACAGAGAACCTTTCTACTTAAAAAGTAGAAAGAACAATTTATATTGCTTAATTATTATATTAACTTAATTATTATATAAGTTTTTGTATTTTTGATAACTAAGTCTTTTTTCAGCTCATAATACGACTGTAGAGTGAGGCTTTTATAGAAATTTATATTCATTTCCTCTTGCCTGAAATTATTTGATATCTTTTTCAATTTAAAACTCTTATTTGATTCAATCCAAAATGTTCCAAAATCCTCATTTTTACTATCTTAGTAAAAACTGAATTCACTGCCAACTCCATTCTTTTTTAATTTTTGTACGTAATAAAATTATCTTAAAATCGTGCAAAAACTTCGAGAAAAAAATTTCGACGAGAGGCTGTCTTTGCGAAACGGTCGTTGGGATTGAGGGGCGTAGATTTACTTACCTTACTTAACTGTGACTTTCTGTGGCTAATGATGTTCTATGTGACAAAAGTAGCTCTATGTGACTTTGACCTATGATCTATGCTCCATGACCTTTCTCTGTTAAATGAAATTAAAACCAACTCAACTCAATTAAATCGATGGAAAGGACAGCTCAAATAAATCAATAATTGTTAATAATAATTACTTAAGGACAATTAATTTATTATTTTTAACAATTAAACTAAGGATTACTAAGGATTAACTAAGGTTAATAATAAGTTAACTAAGGATTTCTCAACTGTGACTTTGTGACTAAAGTGATTCTATACGACTTTGACCTTTCTCTGTTAAATGAATTAATCTGAATATATTAATTATTAATCTGTTAAAATCCAGTTAATATACCGCTCACAACCAGTGGTGCGCCTGCATCGGTAGCTGTGACGTCATAAAAATTCGTGATTTTCACCAACTTTGCAACTCGACTGTGACTAAAACGTAATCACAAATTCTAAAAGTGTATTTGCAATCTTCAATCTCTACCTTTGTCTGTTAAATGAAACTAAAATCAGCTCTCTATGTTATTTGGTTGCTGAACTATAAGAGTTTAACTTCACCATGAAATTCGATGTAATTCAACAATTCTTGAGTAATATTTCGCGTGAACCTCAGATCGATGAAAGAATTGCCAAATGTACTTCGATAGTCTGCGTGCTCCCACATCGGTCGCTGTGACGTCATAAAATTTTTTAGTGATTTTTACCAACTTTGTAGCTCGAGTGTGACTAAATCGTAATTCCAAATTCTGAAATTCTTTTTGCAATCTTTAATGTAGACCTTTCTATGTGAAATGAAATTAAAAACAGTTATCTATGTTATTTGGTTGCGGAGATATAAGCGTTGAAAAATACCACGAAATTCGTCTTAACTTTTTCCTTTTCCGACACGCAATTAGACCACTATGGAGAGACTAAGTCTTCGTCAAAAAACTCTACGGAAGTGTCACTACGGAAATAAAATTTTCAAGACCAAATTTTCCTTAAAAACCATCAATCAAACCATCACATCAATAACATTTCTATAAAAATTCGCATGACATCTAACGGCCACAGAAAGATGTGAAGACTTCAATTACAGAACAACAATCGAAATAAACAATTTTAGCTTGTTTCTATAGGCTCATTCTTTGTCTCCTCTTTTGTCGATCCATAAAATTAGCTTCTACTGAAAGACGTGAGATCAGTTTTATCCAAACTGTAGTTAAAATTAATGCTCCCATCGTATCCCTCCCATTACTGGGCACATCCATTATCAATTTGTCAGCGTCAGACTTTAATGAACACTTTCATGTAGTGGTCAGACAGCTGGAATCCATTAACATAGTAATTTGGCAAACTACTTGTTTTAGCACAATTGACACTATCTGTAAAGTTTCTGTGATGCATTTCATCTAGTAATACATTGGTAATCCAAAGTATTTAACGGTCAAACTTCAGCTAATATTCTTCGCTTTCCTATAATTATTTCAGTTATTCTCATTTATAATACGTTTTATTTTTCATCATTTGTACAGAAATGAACCAAAACGAAACCAAAAAGAAGTTAAAGTAGGTATTTTTTAAAGTGCGAAATCATTTTCACTCAAAAGTGTGAAGGTTAAAATTACTTATAATAATAGTAAATTTAATAAAAATCACTTTTATTAGCGTGCAGATATTTTTATTTTATTTTTTTCTACATTGTAGATTTTAATTTGCAATTCATTAGTATAAATATTATAGAATCTTAAAATATTTTTTTGAATATTATATAAGCTTAAAAATTTTCTCAATTTTAACACTAGATGGCGGTACCTATAATAATATTAATCTATTAGCTGATATTTAAGTTCTGAAAATATTTGTATACTCACCAAGAATACCTAACTGTACAAAATTTCAAAACTCTATCACATCAGGAAGTGAATGAAAAATCTACCCATCTTTAAGAATATGAAGCAAGTCAAGTTATATAAAAGTGTTTTAAAAAAATATGTAAGTGTCTGTCTTTTGGCATTCTGCAGGGCAGACTGTTGGACCTACAATTACCAAATCCGGCACAAACATACTATGGAAGGTGAGAACATGCAACTCGGAGCGATTCACTTTAATTTTAATTATAATTTAATTTATTTGCAAAGTAAAATAAATTGTGAGGATTTTTAGTAATAGCTACAGAGCAAATTATCTCAAGAAAACAGTATTAACACTATTTTAATATTAAGAAAGTTAACTTTTAAATGAGAAGGGTTTGATTTTCCAGCCGCGTTTCCTCTAATATCATATATCATTTTTTCATAACCATTTTCAAAAATCAATTTGTGATAATTTTTCACATTGTTAAACTGAAATCATAATCAATTCCTTTGTTTCCAAAAATATTTAAATTTCTTTATTTTTCTCATTGTTAATGTTAAGATTGTTTAAAAATTTAAATAAAATGTTTTCTGTGCCCATTAACCTTCTGTTAGTCGCAATGTTTAAAAGATACGCATGCAATTTACATCTATTAGCCGATATTAACTCATTTAAATTTGAATTTTTCTTACCGAATACCCATTAGGATTATTTATTATAGTTATAAAGCAAAACTTAACTTGAAGACGTAAGTCTACGTCAAAAAGCAGTTATGATAATAATGGAGAATGCATAAATTTATTACTCGAACTCTCTTCAAAATCTTAAAATCAATAACCTATTTGAAGTAAAAAATATAATTTAAAGATAATTATGAAGTATATATATATATATATATATAGGTGTCGTAGAAAATCTTTCTCAAACTACCACCTTCAAAAGAAAACTGATGATATGCTAGTCAATAAAAAACCTTTATTGGGCTTTTAATTTAATAAAATTCTTTTTTTACTCTTTTAATTACGTCGGACATTGAAATTTTAATTATGAAAATAGAGTTCTGGACAGAATTTGCTTCAAAACAGGGTTGCCATATTGGCCTTTTTAAGGTCAAATTTATAAAATTTGGCATTTTTTCAAAATATTTCAACTGACGACTTGAGACTCATACGATTATCTCATTTAATACTGACGAGAACTGAATTTAATTGTTAAAGCATTTTATGGAACATTTTTAAATTTCATTCCACATAATTTTTTTATATTATTATAATTATTGAGATTTCATGAAATAAGTAATTTAACGAAAGTTAAGTCCTTCTATAAATAAATCAAAATTTTCCTTTTTTGGTCTTATTTAATGTAAATTTGTCCCTTTTTGGCCTTATTTTTACTTAAATTTGGCCTTTGGTCTGGCAGCACTGCTTCAAAAACTCTGAATGCTGAAATGGGAATATTTAATAGATTTTATTAAAAAGTTCTCTTTTCATAATATTGAAAGACTTGGGAATGCATTTTAGCTTGTCGTGAAATGTAAATATATTCCTTAAATAATTCCTTTTTTCGAAACAATCTTTTAATACTTCAAGATCCAAAATTATTTCTATATCTGCTCACTCTGAAACTGATTATTAATCCTATTTCCATCAAAATCCGAGATAATATTTTAAGTATTGAGATTTTAACTGTGTTAAAAGCTTTGGAGTTGTGATTTTTAGTATTTTGAATACACATTTCAAAAATTTATTTTTTTCCAAAGTATTATCTGCCAATTATAAAGAAAAATAGTTTAATCGTTGATTATTATTTAAGTTTTATATTAAATCAGCATAGCATGAAATGATATATTACACTTCACAGAAAGTTTTTGAAGTGAAGATTAAAATCATAATGAATTATGCTCTTAATTTTTTAAATTCAGAAATCTGAATAGATAAAAATAGATTTTATTCAAGCTTTGCAATTTATGATGAGAATTCTTGTTATAACAGCATTTAAACCTATTGTTTATCTTTATTTTAAACATAAATAATTAAGATTAACTGTTAGACTGCCGGTCAAGATTAGTTTCCACTCCACTTGAAAAGTTCAGTTGTAATGGAAATATAACTATCTCACTTGGTTAAAGTGTTTCATGAATGCTAAAAGTAAAGAAATATATCCTTTTCTGTACTTTTTCAGAATTAATAGTAGAATAAGAAACACATTGCGATTTTTGTCGCTTCCATTCCATTTAAAAAGTTCATTCGCAATGGAAACATATTTAACCCCTATCTAAGGTAATTGACGAATGCTAAAAGTAAGGGAATATATCATTTTCAGAAACTTTCACAGAATTAGTAGTAGACTAAGTAATGCGAAGTTTTTCTTCATCATGAAATACGGAATGTTTTTGAAAGGATTTCTGTATAATTTTGTGATTCCAGTTTCTCGTGGTTATTTTTTTATTTTTTTTCTCAAATAAGGTTTTTCATATTATTCAAATTTAGATTAATTTATTTTCACTTATAAGGAAATTCGTAATATTTAATGCACTTTTTGTTCATATCAAGAAAACACCCTCTACACGAATTTAAAGTGCTTGAAATCTTTTTGCGGAAAAGGTCAAGCAGTATACAAATCATTCCTATATTCGAAGACATTTATGCTATGTCTTTGGAGAAATATCGGGATATCATTCATTACAATCCAAGGCCACTGGGAGGTCGCGGTGGCCTAGTGGTAAGGTCTCAGATTATGGGCCGGACGGTTCCAGGTTCGAAACCCGATTCTATTAAAGATCCGTCATGTATTAGTCCTGTTGTACGCTAAGTAATACGTAAGGGGATCAAACATCCTCCCGCTGGTGTGGAGCGGAAGTTTGGAGATTGGATGTGGCTCACTTGTCGTCCTCACTTGGTTCAAAATTGCGATGTCCGTCCGAAAATAGCACTCGCGTTGCTTCAAAACGGGGCGTTAATATATTGAAACACCCATTGCAAACAATTCACCGCTTTCAAACTTCAGTACAGGATGCAAGTTAGTCAAGTAAAGCGTTGAAGCATGATGATCCACTAGGATGTTGATGGTTTCCACGTTGTTATAAGAATGATCCAGAAATTACAGGAGCTTGGCTAAAGCTTTATTGTCGTTGCATTCTGTTGATCATGAATTTCCTGTTTCATTTTCTTCAGAATCGTTTAAATAGAACGAGTGTATGAGTTTCAGAATGTCAAACATGAATTGTGTGCCTATATATCACATACTCAAAAATTTTCATTATTACTGGAGTATTAAAATGCTTACAGACTTATTGAATAAAGTTATAGAAAATAAAAAGCATCGACAAATCTTTATATTTTTTCTTCTGTTTCTCTTTTATGAAAAAAAGACATTTTCAATGAGAAATACTTGACTTTAGTAATTAGTTTTACCGTTCCAGGCATGCATTTTGATATTACAATATGAATGTATCGAAGAAAAACTAATAAAATGCATTGGATTTTATTTTATATTTATTATTCATTCATTATTGATAATCGAACATACCATGCATCTAGAAAGCTTTATTTTAAGTATATATTTTCCCTGACAAAGTAAACAAGGACAGTTTTGAAGAGGGATATTATTTTTTCCTGCATCAGACCAAAAACATCTTGTTATATTTGCGGGCATCAGGTGCTTCTGAAATATCAAAAGTTAAGATGATTTGTTCTATTTTTTTAATGATTTTTGCAGTTTCGAAATCCGTATAGAATTCTGACCAGAAAACTCTCGCTCCAAAAATATAATAAGAAAACTTCAAACAAACAAAACTTGATTCTTTATATTCTACAACAAAACTGAGATTCAAGAGAGCTGTTGGATACTTCGAATGCAATGCCAGACATCCTATTTTCTCGAGATTCACTGATGCAGCAACATAAAAGAGATTATTATGTCTGCATTAAATCACAGTGGTTTTCTGGAAAAAATAAAACTGTTTCTATCTTAAACTACATTACGAATACAGAACTATACTTTCTCATCCATTTTGTGCATTTTTTTAAATTGAAATATATATTCAAGAGTGGGAATAATTCTTTATTTAATGTGTACTCTTATTTTTTACAACAATTGGAATATTACCCTTTTAATGGATGGTTTAAAATATTTTCAGTGAACATTTTGAAGTTTTTGCATATGAAATAGAAAGATAAATTTTATAAATCACAGTATAAAGAAGATTATTTCTGTAAGCGATTAAAATTGATAAAAAAAGTGGTGAGATAAACGAAATTACTTCAAAAAAATGTATAAAGCATAAAATTTCTAAATGGACAAAACACATTAACACTTATTCCTGCCAAACATAAGCGTTAGCATGATTCTTGTCTCGAAGCATATTTCTGCTTTTAGAGAATGTACAAAGTAGTGTTCTGAGTTTGGCTTAATTTAGTTATATTAAAGTCCCGTTTTGAAGCAACTCGAGGTCTATTTTGGGACGGATCTCGTAATGTTGAACCATGCTCAGATGACCACGATGGTACTTGAGTTGGGACCCCTCCAAACTTCCGCACCACACCAGCACATTTTTTATTATTGTAAATATTCTTTAAATTGGTTTATTTTATAGAGACCTATTGCTGTGCCTTTGGTTTTAACTTTTAAGGAAAGATTTTATCTTCTTCTGAACTTTTACATTTTCTGAGAGTATGAAACACTTGTGCACATGGCCGTCTAGAGTTCTCTCGGCTTTTATTGACAAGTTGTCGAGTCCCACTTTATTTTTGGTTCATGTGCAGTCAGTGTGGTCCGTAATGTTTCTGCCATTGCATTACCATCTCTACTTGCTGTTTGTGGCACATCGTCCTCACCTGTTTTGAGGTAATTTGGTGAATGTCTGAAGAATCGATGGACAATGGTGACGACGAGGATGGGAAAGTGGGAAGATTTGGCTCTGGTCGTAAAGT
>BGPR01000042.1:1349214-1391998 GCA_013235015.1 Araneus ventricosus | reverse complement strand
TAGCTAAAAAGGTGAATTTTCGTATTTGATCCTTGCATCAAGATTATAAATCTGTGTCCAATTGTTTGTCTGCCCGTTTGAAACGATGATACAAAAACACAACAAGATAAATAAATGAAATTTTGTATCTAGTCTTGACGTCAGAATAGTAAATCCACAATAGTGACGAATGAAAGCCCACCACCCTAGATTTTGTCATGACTAAAGTATTTCCATAATAATTTTAAAATACCTTAACATCTCTCATTTACCTTCGAATGGACACTTTTGCTTTCCTTGGGGAAAAATTCTGTTTACTGTCTTTTTAAATTAGAAATAATACTCAGATACATGCCAGAAATACCAGTACAAAATTTTCATTTACATATAATGCAGCTTCTTTATCCTAGATATTAACACATAGGATAATCCATTTTACTTATTGTTTTAATATCTTTTTCCGTCAACCAGCAAGGCCAATCTTGACATTGGGGCATTTACCAAATAGAAAGAGGACACAATTCGAAATTTTGAGATCAAAGGAAAAGATAATCATTTCCCTCTTCGTTGCATTTCGTTAGTTCCACACAATTCGATTTCAAACGTCCACTCGGAAGTCATTTCTTACATGTTCCATATTTACGACGAACGTCAATGCAATTAAGGCCGGGCTTGTTAGCTACCAATGACGTTTAACGTCTTGGTCGAGATTGGAATTCTTTTGGCGAACAAAGTTTGATTATAGGAAATTTACCCTTTGACTGAGTTCCAATGCGGCAATCAGCCAAAGAGGAAGATGGTTTAAAATTAGATTACGTCACAAACGTAAGACAGACATGAATTTCTGCTTTTCGACTAATTTCCCGTTAAAGAAGAGAATTTTTGATCTTCGAGGAAAATGTTTCTGACGGGAAGGATGTTAAATATTTGAAATGGGCACTGTGATTGAAAATTCAAAAGTCTTATCCGTTATTTGCTCTCAGGAAGGAAAGTAGTTGATTTGTTTTTTCGGTAACAGGATGTTTCCTCTTCAATCTTAGATCGAGGGCCGCTGTAGCCTAGTGGTAAGGTCTCGGTCTTGGAGTGGAGGGTTCCAGGTTCAAAAACCGATTCCACTGAAAATCCGCCATGTATGGACCCTACTACACGCCAAATCATACGCATTGGCTAAACGCCCTCCCGCTGGTGCAGCGCGAAATTTGGAGGGGGTGTGACAGCTCAGGTGTCGTCCTCGTCATCTGACCAAGATTCAAAATTAGGAGGCTCGTTCCAAAATAGCCCTCGTATTGCTTCAAAACAGGTCGTTAATAAAACTAATATTAAATTTTGGATCGAATGATAATTTTTTGTAAGCGATAGTAAAATTCCCGAAAAGAAACCTTGGTGTATTATCAGAATAGATTGAAATATCAATATTTAAATATTGAGGAGAGAAATATAATATATATTTATTATATGCTTTGTTTGTGTTAACAATGTATTCATGCTACCGGTCTCTTTTCTGAATGTTGCCATTTTCTATTTTTGTGATCTATTTATGGCTCTCTCTAAGGCAAAGGTAAAAAAATTCTCCAAATACAACTTAACTAATCCTGCGATCATTGCATTAATCTTTTAAAGTAAGACTATGTTCCCTTTATTGGGGTCTCAAGAAGGAATTTGATTCCCACGCCAAAACGCCACAGAAAACGTTGTATGGGAGATCCTCTATATCTCGGTAGCTACATATGTTAAAAACATAACTAATGTCTTATTTTAGAGATAAAGGATAACAACAGAAGTTACAAAAAAATTTAAATTCGAAATTGTAGTTCAGCGACTACTGAGTCGAGAAGTTGGGCAAAAATACGCGCAAATTGGTGACGCGGTCCTCTATATCTCGGTAACTATACAGTGGCTCCCAAAAGTGTTCGTACACTTACGATTTGCAATGAAATAGGGCTCTATCCATGAATTAAAATTAATATTTCGGAATAGGTATTTAATAATAAGATATATACACTGTTCTTAACAAAACTACATGAAATATTTTAAGAACATAGTAAAACTTTATTTTTAAGAAATCAATAATCAAAAAGTAACAAAAATTTTATCTCACAAAAGTCTTCGTACACTGAAATATTTTCGGATAAATTCATAGCTTAAATTATCGTCTGTCACTTTATTTTTATTTTTGCATTGTGTGGGATTTATAAAATAGTTTGGCTTTAATTTTTGCTTGCTTACACCGTAATATTCTATTTATTATTTAAAAATGGTTCGTAGTCGTATAGAAACAACAATAAGCATTAGAAAATTGATTATTTTTCATCATAGTAGTGGTAAATCAGTTCGAAATGTCGCTAAATTAGTTAATTTATCCCATTCTACAGGGCAATATGTGATAAAACACTTTAAAGAAGAAAATCGGACGGAAAACAAGGTAAGAAAAAGTCGACCGGCAAAGTTAACAGAACGTGATCAGAGATTTATAATTAGAAAATTTGTGAAAAACCCAAGTTTGAGTGCTTTAAAAGTTTCTGCAGAATTTAATGAAAAATTTTCTACTACAATTTCACCTGAAACTGTTCAACGAGTTCTGAGAGCATCTGGATTAAATGGATGTTCTGCCCGTAGAAAATTTTTTGTTAGTGAGAAAAACAGAAAGCTTAGCCTTTCCTTCGCAAAATCAACGTTAAATAAACCCGAAACGTATTGGAACAATGTCTTATTTGCAGATGAAAGCAAATTTAACATTTTTGGTTCAGATGGACGTATACTGGTATGGAGAAGAAAAAAAAATGAGGAGCTTAATCCCAAGAACTTAGTTGGAACAGCTACGTATGGCGGTAGAGATGCCCTTGTGTGGGAGTGCATGTCAGCATCAGGACTAGGTAATTTGGTATTTTTTGATGGTATAATGAATCATGCTCTTTATTTAAATATTTTAAAAGACAATTTAAAATTATCAGTCCAAAATTTGGGTATTGGAACAATTTTTTTAAATCAAGATAACGATCCTATGCACACGGCTCTCAACGTTCGCCTCTGGTGTCACTATAATTGTCCACAAAATTTGAAAACATCACCTCAATCGCCAGATTTAAACCCAATAGAACATATTTGGAGAGAACTGGAGGTTAGAGTACGAAAAAACGCCATTAAAACTAAAAGCGAACTAAAAACAGTAATGATGGAAGAATGGATGAACATTGATGCAGAAATTACAAAAAAAACTAGTGAAATATATTCCCAAACGCTTTAAAGCTGTTGTGGATGCTAAAGGATATCCTACTAAATATTAATTTAACGAAAAATTATAATATTTACTAATATGTAGAGATTTTTTTAAAGTGTACGAAGACTTTTGTGAGATAAAGTTTTTGTTACTTTTTGATTATTGATTTCTTAAAAATAAAGTTTTACTACGTTTTTAAAATATTTCATGTATTTTTGTTAAGAATAGATTATAGATCTTATTATTAAATACCTATTCTGAAATATTAATTTTAATTCAAGGATAGAGCCCTATTTCATTGAAAATCGTAAGTGTACGAACACTTTTAGGAGCCACTGTATATGCTAAAGACATAACTAATGTCTTATTTTAGAGATAAAGGGTAACATCAGAAGTTACAAAAAAAATTGAAAATCGGTAAAGAAACACGCGATTAAAATAGTCCTATTGCCTTTAACATCGGCGACTGTCTGAAAAAGACAGCCTCCCGTCATTTTTTATTTTTAATACTTTTATCATTAATCTATTAGTAAACTTTTTCCGGTTTAAAAAATTGCTGGTTTTGTATTGTTTTTATTCATACGTAATTTAAAAGAAAACTATTTAAATACGAATAACAATTTGTTTCTATATATGTATAATGCTAACAGCCGAATATGTATAAGCTGTGCATATTATATATATATATATATATGCCGAAAATAGGCTATTTAATGTCTGGGATTTTCAGTGGGTTCCAAGTTTGAAAGCAACGTTTAAACTTAATAGATAATGGCAGCTGTGGTTTGAGAGAGTTGTTCTCTAAATGACTGTTTTAATGGATTCCAGCTGTACGACCAATAGGTGGAAGCATTCATTAAAGTTTGACGTTGACGTAAGGAAAATGCATGTCTTGATGCCCATTAACATCGGGTCTGATGAGGGCATTAATTATTACTACCATTTAGGCAGAACTTAACTTCTTGTCTTCCGTTATATGTAAATATTTCGGATCGACAACAGATGTGGCACAGAAATTTGCAGTAAGTATTAAAATTACATAGAAGCTTAAATTTCATGTTTGTATTGAAATCGAAATGCATTTACCTTTGTCGGTTAGGCGTTTAACACAGGGTGCTGTACCACTAAAGTTTTCGAGTTCGATTCCCGTGTAAAACTTGGGTGTTGTGTGTGATATATAAATATGACTTACTCTTTGAGGCGTTTGGATACAAGAAAAGGAGGAATTCCTCTGGCACTGCCGAATATGAACAAAATAGGTCGTATATGAATTCTGTGCTTGCCTATCTTCAGTCGGCGTTAAGGCATACGACACTGACCAACCAAAGAATTGAAAATTGTGAAGTTTAACTAACCGATAGACTAGAGTTTGTGACTAATTGATAATGTTACAACGTCAACCGTTTTCGCTTTATATTTAGTTTAAAATTTAGACATTAATCATAATGTTCTGCGATCTTTTACCCATTATCGCTCATCTGTTTTCCACCAGGTTGACCACAGACAAGATTCATGCCAGATGCTCATTGTGCAGCAACCTTACAATCGATGTTGGGGCTGCGATGACCTGTTAGAAAGGATTTGGCTTCGGGTTCCTGGTTCGAAATCCGATTCTGACGACGGACAAATACGCAAGTCGCGGTGCGCTCCAAATCTGTCTAGGTCAAATATTTTCCCGCTAGTAAATCGCGAAAATATTGAGAGGAGGTACAGGCTCTGGCTTCGTTTTCATCATCTCACCACTGTTTAACAGCATGAATTCCATCGGAAAATAGATCTCGTGTTGCTTCGAAGTAGGACATACTAAACTACGCTATAGTCTGTATCCTGTCCTAGTTGCTATACCTCACATACTTACATACACGCACGCCGCTCTAAAAGACAGCATAAATTTGGCACCCTCATTTAAGCTTCTTGGCAGTTTCTATTGATCTGAAGTACCGAAAGATAAAATATTTGTTATCAGGTTTAGTTGTTCTCTTAGACCTTGTTCCTCATATTGATGACGATAAATTTCACTGTTTAATGGACTGATTTGTGGATAAATTACTATAAAGAAAAATGAAATATTATTATTCTAATTTTAAGTAGTAGAAAATTGACTTTTCATTAATAGAAGCATTGGATTTTATTATTATTTTGGAAATTTTTCACTTTTGAGTAGAATAAAACTGTTTCATTGATCTTAATAACAGTTAATATTAATGGTAATTGATTTTAGTGTAATTTATACTCAGAATTGGTACATATAAAATATTTTCTATTAAACTGAAAACGTATATTATTTGAAATATTGTAAGGAGACGGAAATTTGAAAAAGGAGCAACATTTGGATGTGTGGTTTCATTCAGGCAATACCATTTTAATTTGTAATAACATTTCTAGTTAATACCACTTAGTCCATGCATGAGACTAAGATTTCAAGAGCAATAATTTAAATTAAAAATATCTGCCCGAAATCAATTATAATCAGCAATACTGAATCCTAAGAAAAATTATGCAATTAAATATGTTAAATTCGTTTTGCAACACGAAGCACTTTGAAAGCACTTTCATAAAAATTTTGATTATAATGTTTAGATGATTTAAGGAGCTGTGTTGCATAGAGAAAATGCGCCTAGTTGAAATATAGGTCACTGAAGATAAATTCTGCAGAAGTCGAAAAGTGGCCTTCTGTCACCTCCATTAAGCTAAGTGAGGAATATTGGAGCAAGATCAATAGATCTGTTTTGTGTGTCCACGAAATAGACTAAGATTTCAAGAGTAGTAGTTTAACTAAAGATTCCATCAGAAAATAATTTTCATCAACAATACTGTATACTAATAAAAATATGCAATAAAACATTTTAAAATCGTTTTGAAATACGAAGAACTTTGAAAGCATTTTCATAATTTCATAAGTATTTTCATAATAATTTGATACGAATTATTAGATGATTTAAGGAGCTGTGTTGCAAAGAGAAAATGAGTATAGTTGAAATATAGGTCGCGGAAGACCTATATTTTCAAAAGTGAAAACTATATTCTGCAAAAGTAAAAAAATCGCCTTCTGTCACCTTCATTAAGATAAGTGAGGAATATTGGAGCAAGATCTCTTAAGAAGCAATAACATTTATCTCAATTTTTTGAAATTTCAAAGAGAAAGGAAAAGCTGAACATTTAGCAACAAATAACTAATATTTCTGAATTTGTTTCAGATCTGGTTGGACCGCGTAGTCTCATCTTAATACCAGATGTTAAAAAAATTCCAAAATAATCTTTATTGGTTGCGAAATATTCAGTGTTTTTCTTCCTCATTGAAATTTCAAAATTGAGATAGGTTATGTTGCTTGTTAAGCGATGATCTATAGATTACTTGTGTGAAATATTAAGCGTTTGCTGGAAACTTTTGATAATTTATGTAGAAGAAAAAAGCCTAAGTTTGGAAGTACAGTTTGATTTAATTTACTATCAAATAATGCATTATAATTATAACTGATTATTAATGTTGTTTAGTTTGTAGTCTATATCTCTTCATTATTTCTTGAATTACTGTTGAATTGAATGTAGGTAATTAATATTTGAGGTAATTCAATAGCATATTTCTATAGCAGACAATTCTACATGCAAACAATTCTTCATATTAGATTTGAAAAATCTTAAAGCAACTTCAGGTAAATTAGAATATTTCCATAATGAAATGTCAATTCCTCATTAAATATGAAATTTATATTAAACTTCCAAATCCCATCCGATGCTTATCTTTCAGATGCAGATGAATATTCTTTAGAAATCTTGTTTAAATTTTTCCTGAGCTTAGATAATTCCTTTGTGAGTCGCTACAATTCCCTAAACTCATGTTATTCCTATTTAGGAATTCCGTCAATGAAGCTTTCTTGATTTCGTTCGATTAATTCGCTGCAAACTTTTCAAACTTCTCTAGATTTACTCAGAAATTAAACACCATCCCCTTTTAAACATTTATTCAAATCTTGATTTATAGTAATGTACAATTCCAGTGGAATATTTAGGAATTAAAAGTTTTCATTTCAAGCTTTAATGCTTCGAGGATCACTGTTTCTAATTAAAAGTCAGATCAATTACTAAGTTTACAAAGCATGAAAGAAGAAAATCAGAACTTCGGTTCGGAATTTAAGATAACTTAAATTACAAACAAGTAATCTTGTTTGTAACCTTTTCTTTGCGGAAATAAGATTCTTATTCAAAAAAATCAAAGAAATCGAAAAAATTGTCTTCACCAGATTTAAAATTTGCAAACTATTCTTCATGTTCACTTCTAAAGCTGAAGACTTTTTCAAGCTAAGCTTTGATACGATAGTTGGACTTGGGATAAAATTTTCATGTTTGATTTTTAAAAAAATATTTTTCAAACATATTGCTTTTTAGCATCATAAAAACCTAGCTTTGGTGAAACATATATCATGCGAAATCGATATCTTACTAAAACATCAGCTAAATATGTTTCATGAAATAGTCTTGGGTCAAGCATCCCTAATGTTAGAGTTAGGGTTTCTTGACCTAACGCGTGATCCAAGGCTTACTTGCTCGAAAGGTTAAGACGGGTTACACGACCCAAGGTAGGGGAGTCTGACGAAATTGTGATGCTTCATGTTGAATATGCCGTCGGGGAACAGACGCTTCCTTGTTGGTATGGTGTGGGAATTCGAAACTGGGTAAACCGGCTCATATGTCGTCCTCATCATCTGAACAGGATTCAAAATAATGATATCAGTCCAAAATAGCCCTCATAAGGCTTCAAAAGAGAATTTAATCCAACAAATTAATAATTAACGATCTCAAAACTCTTATAACTCCATAACAAAAATAACTCTCATACACCCATGACCAAATATCTGTACAACTCTCTACTATATGACTGTGACTATATATCATTTTATAACTCTCACCATAACTGAAATAACTCTTATAACTTCACGACCGAAAAGATAACATTTTAAGCAGATAATGTTTTTAATGTAGCAAGGACTTAAAGATTACAAAAAATCGTTTTCGTGGATTTTTATATATTTTTAGTTTTTCTGCAACTTTGATTTGTGCCCGTAAAAGCGATTAAATGGCCGAATATTAAGAGAACATCATTTGGAACGAAATTTTCCCTGCAAATAAAATATTTTTTCCACCCAGAGAAAAAGAGTGTACAATTTTTTCCTCACAGACACGTCTTACACAATTATCTTTCGTCTCTTAAAAAGAAGAAAATGAAATTTATTTAATGAAATTTAAATAAACATTTCATTATGAATATATCAAATCAAGAATTTACGTAGGTAGAACGAAGGAGAAAAAAGTTAATTTTGTAATTAAAATTTTTGAACAGAAAAGGAATATAAAGTAAATAAATGTTATATTTTGAAGACTTGAAATGCGATGAAGTGTTTTTATCGCTTGACCGAACATTTTATATTTTAGAAAGAAATGAATTATTAAAAGAAACCTCTAGACATTTATGAGCTAGAAAATGCTCATCATAATGAATTTTGAAAGGTTTATTTCCATCACAATTATTTATATTGATGAAGCTTTAGAAAGAGGAAGCCGTGTCTCAAAACTCAGATATTTATTTTTAATCAATTTTTTTATGAAAAAGACTAAAGATTGCTTGACTTTTAAATTGAAAAGAAACTCTAGCATATAAAATTTGCGAGGGTGTGTTTTGACTTCTCTTATTTCAGGGGTTCTTCTGTTGTTGCATTTTTCATTTTGCTAGTTTTAAATTGTTTGCGTCACATCGAGTAACAAAACAACAAAAGAAATTCAAATATTGCTATTTAGATAAAGTTCAGGAGTCAAGGCCTCGTACTAAAAAGGAAGTATGGCACCTTTTAAATTATTTGCGTCTGATCAAGTAACAAAACATCATTAATATTCAAATCTTGACGATTAAGCATATCTAGACAAAGTTCAGGATTCAAGGACTCATGCGAAAGGGGAAGAACGGCACCTTTTAAATTATTTGCGTTTGATCAAGTAACAAAACATAATTTGAGATTCAAATCTTGCTCGTTCTAGCATATCTAGACAAAGTTCAGGAGACAAGGACTCATGCTAAAGGGGAAGAACGGCACCTTTTAAATTATTTGCGTTTGATCAAGTAACAAAAAATAATTTGGGATTCAAATCTTGCTCGTTCTAGCGCATCTAGACAATGTTCAGGAGTCAAGGACTTATACTAAAGGGGAAGTGTGGCATCTTCTATTGTCCAAAGCGACGATGGTATAGGTATCAAACGAGGTTCCAACAACAACAATCCTAATGATTTCGACTTAATATTTTCTTAGTTAACCTTAAAATTAGGTTTAAACTATAAGAAGAAACAAATTGCATAAATTAATTTATTAGGAGATCATAAAATAATTTATCGAATTGTTGAATGCAACTGTTATTTATACGAATTATGATACATAATTGCTAAAAGTAATGCTTAGAAAACATGGTGATAAAGTTTTTACATTTATGAAACCTTGAATGATATATCGTCCCTGAAATTTATTCATGATTCCTTAGGCGAAATAATATAATTAGTGTAAATAAATTGTGTGTGAAAAGACAAAAAATAAATTCCTAAAATTCAGCAGTTTAGCAGTGTTTAATTGTTAAAAAATTTCAACAATTTTATCTGAAGAGAATAGCAGATTCATAGCATTCCCTGAATAAATTCATTCATCAGACTAAATGAGTAATTACGGCTTAGGCGTGATGAGCTAAATATTTTTATGTATCAGGACTATTTCCAACAGTATGAAACAATTTATTAACTATCAGTAGCAGACTGAAATTATTTCGCGATGAGGTTGCACATTACCCATCTTAATGCTTCATTTCTTTATAAACGGTTCCTTTTATGTGGAAATAAAGACGTATCCACATCAGAATGCAAGAACAGTATTTAAAAAATAAAGAAGATATTCTTAGCTGCTGATTGATAAGGTATGTGTAGTATCTGAGCATCATTGTTCGTGCGATGAAATGTTTTTCGTTAAGACGATCCTATTTCCTATTTGCTGAAGGATTATGGGATGAACAAAGAACATTAAAGGGAAACACATTTCCTGTCCTATCAATCCATTGGAGTGATCTGCTCCATTTTCAGCTTTCTTCCTTTATGCTGTTTACTTCTTTTTAAAGGAAAAGTTGTGAATAAGATATTGAAAACAGACAACAGTGAGTTTTTTAAATGTCCTTAATTTTTTCTTTTCTTAAACATTAATTCTTGTTTGCATCGTAGAAACAATGAAAGATAGTTAAGGCTGAAGGTGGTAATTTTTGAATCAAAAGAAGAATTTTTTCCCTTGATTTTAGATATATACACTGTAATTAAAATAAATAATCTGTTGGGAGTTGTAATAGACCGTAACTGCAGATATCTACTAAAGAAGTTTATTTCATAACAACTACTATTACTAGTAGTTTTGTGAACAGTAGACTTGGCTCCACCCCAATTAAAAAAAATCTAAGATTTTCTCTTCATCGCATTTTTTAAAAGCTTAGCAAATGTTATGCATTGTGAAGACAGCATTGTTGTTAGAGACACCAGACATGATAATTTGACTCTCCAGGAGATACACTGGTGTACAAAAGTTTAGCACAATTCTAATGGTGCGACAAATTGGAGGTTAATATGGATAAAATGGTTCGCAATCTGCTGAATTAGCAAAACAACTCTAGCTATTTTCCTTCGCTTATCTTTAAGCTGAATATCGAAATATTTTCAAAAAGACGGCACCAAAATTCACAGAAAAAAATTGAATCCTTAAATTGTTATTTAAAAATATCACCGAGAAAATTTCACTATTAAATAGGCATCACATAAAATCTTTTTTCCAACTCACTTCTTTCGAACTAAGAAGATGGAACTCAAAATAACTTGACGATAAATA
Organism: Araneus ventricosus; assembly: GCA_013235015.1. Classification (NCBI taxonomy): domain Eukaryota; kingdom Metazoa; phylum Arthropoda; class Arachnida; order Araneae; family Araneidae; genus Araneus; species Araneus ventricosus. Next base: position 1,380,904 of record BGPR01000042.1, on the reverse strand, counting down.
TTACAATTTGACAAAGAAATATATATAAGCGAAAAGTTGTAGTTGCTATGAAGATCAGACGATTTATAAGGCAGGCGAAATTAGATCGTATTTCTTGGCAAGAAGCGTCTTACAATTCCATTTAGGCTTAACAATTACAAGCGAATTTTTAAAGTTTTTAAAATTGGTTACTGCGCCATATAGGGTAAAAAAGAAATTGTTTAGATGGTAAATGAGTTTAAATATTAATTTAGAACCAAAAGATAGCCAAAGAGTATTAAAATAGGTAGCATTTATTTTGCGAAAAGCGGATAACGATACACAGCCATAAGCCAACTGTGTTTATTTACAACTCTGATGTCATTATTTTAATGTTTGGTTGCCACTCGCTCTTTTATTACCAACTAATAAAATAATTATATATAATTATTTTATTACCGAATTAAAATAAATAGAAATAAAACATTTACACCGTTTTCTATTACTTCAAGAAATATTTCTGCCAAATTTGAAGGAAATCGAACAACGCATTTGGTCGTAATCGCATAACAGATATACATACAGACAAGTGCAAAATGCTGGAGTTAAGACGTAGACCTCGCTTCGCCCGGTCAATTAATACAGACATTGGCAATGACACTGATTATAACATTGATGTTGGCACATATGTTGTATTATTTTATATATATATGTCATATTCTATTTGTCATATATGCATGCTATCTATGTTTTTATACATGTCTGTTGCCGTTGGCATTTTTTTATTTCTGTATTTTTATGAATTTTTATACCATTTTATCACTCTATTATTTGGGATTTATTGTATCAAAATTGTTATCTGTTGTGTTTTTATTGTATTTATCATGTAATCTGTCAAATTCTCACAATTTATTTTGTTTTCCCTATGCGACATGGGGATTTTTGTTTTTCTAAATGCCCTTTTATCATTGTTTAATATTTACTTTTTGAAGGGCTTGGATTTCCCCACGAACTTTTGTATTTTTCCCGACGATCTTTAAAACACTCTAAACCTTTTGTCTGAGTAGGTCGAAGTGGGTTTCAAAAATTCTTTTTAACGAAAACACTGTGGATTCACATTCCTATTTTTTATATACCTAACCTTTTTGTTTCCTATAAAGAGCGAAACATAAAAAAACATATATCGCTTCTCATTCTTTTTTCTTTACTTCCTTTAAAACTAAGTTCGAAGAGAACAAAAAATAGCTGAACTGATGAGTACTGTTTGCTTTCTTAAGTTGGAAAAAAAATGCATTTCCTTTGGACTAAATTCATTCCTCTCTCTTTTCCTCTAACATTACCAATGTAATGACTTAATATTTGAGTAAAAATACTCAAAAGAAAATTGAACATCGCAATTTAGGATTCCTAAAGTGTAAAGAAATGTGTTGAGTGTAACTTTTTTCTGTCATTAAATCCAAAAATCTGACTCTCATTTTACGATTCTACCTTCTCATTATCCGTCCGGATTTCTCAAAACATATGAAACAGCTATGACTAATGAGTTTTCTGCTTTTACAGTTTCTGTAGTGATGCCTTCAATAAAAAATCTTTGATACATTCCAAATCTAGTCTACGATGAGCTCCAGCTTAGATTTCGTCTTATTTCTAGAATGAAAACAAATAAATTTCTCTTTCAAAACATACAGTCTTTCTCTCATAGAAATGGAATTTTTTTAAGTGACTGACAAACCTTTACAAAAGAAGTTTTGATGAGGATGCGTATTATTTACAAGTGATAGGGACATTCTATGATAAAGGGTAACATTGTGATGGATTTTGCGCATGCGTATTACCAGATGAATTCACTTTCTGAAGTTTTCATTAGCGCGAATAATATTATTTCGTGGTATACAACAACACTAAATCTTACATTCATTGTGGATATTTGAATAGCTTTCGTGCAGCTAAGAGATTAAAAAAATAGGCCCTTCCTATGTTTATTATTCTTTTATTTCTCATAGCAGTGGTTTGTTTTATCTTCCATTTGATGGCATTATCAACTTTGTTTTCTGACGCTGATAAATCATTAATTCTCCTTATTTCTATTATAAGAAGGATGTAAAACAGAGGCAAACAAAAGCTGCCCAAAGGACAGTAAACTTCATGCAATTAATTTAATAAATCATTCCTTAACTTGAATAATTTCTAGATTTTGGAGCGGAAAATTATGAATGAGAATACAAATATGCAAGAAAAAAAAACGAATATTAATTAATCTGTTGCAGCGACATCAGATAAAATGTGCAAACATTTTTCATAGCTTACGAATAACTTAATGAATCAGCCTTTATGTTCTTAATTTTCTTAATTGGTTATCCAAACATAATCTTCATTCAATGAGATTTATTGCTTGCAAACCTGCTTGTGCTTAATAGATTGCTATAACTTTTACACATCCTTGTCCAAATGTTTAATTTGTGTAGCCTAAAGCACACTGCAGCAATCTAATAACTCCTTTTAATATGTATCTTTAGTGATGGAATTCTTCATTTAAATAAGAAACTAAGGATATTTACATTCGTGGTAGGTTATGTTCTTTAACAGAGTAAGTAAAAATAGTGATATTAAGAATTACTTACATCAGAATAACTGGAAGATGTTCAGTATGTTATATGAGGTTCAGATTTATAATAATTGAATGTGAGGTAACATGTGGAAAAGAAAGATTTCAGAAATTGTATTTCTTTTTATATATGTGATGCAAATATATTAACATTTCCATTTTTTGACATTTTACAAAGTAATGGAAGGATAGCTATAACAATAAGCCATGTAATATAATCTAAATTTTGTTCACACAATATTATTCCATGGTGCATTGTGATACTAAATGATAATTAAATAAATATCATGTTTCATACACACGGTTATCCAAAAATCAGGAAAGAATTTAAAAACTAATATTTGGCAAACGGCTATCCGTTTGCACGAAAAGAATGATAACAAATTCAGATTTTTTAGTTATAATGCGAGAATTTATTGATAGTAGAGATTACAGTCCAAACCACAGATGTCTGTGTAGTTGGTGAAGCGATGGATTGCGATGCATAAGACGTTGAGAGGAGAAATGGTTTACATAGTTTAATGTATCGTCTTCCATTCAGGAAAACAGTTGACAGACAATAAAGCCTGTTTTTTCGCAACTATGCTGCTTCTCATGTTCTGCTCCATGGTTTACTGTATTAATAAGATGCATAAATTAAGGCCAATACACTCGACGACGACCGCTACGGGAGCAATAACAACAACAACAAACGACTTCCCTTCCATGGGAAAATGGCATATTGCTATACATTTACTTGCTAATTATTAATTTAAAAAGGTTTTTCCGACTTCTAAATCATTCTGCAGCACAAAAGTGTAATCTAAAATGCTGGCTGCAAATGTGTTACGCAAATGTCAATATATATGACTAGATGTTTTTCTGAATAATTCATTCTAGTTAGAATATGAGTAATTAGCGTCCAAGACATTTTAACATTGTAAACTTGGATTACATTATTTTGAAATATTTGAAAAGTTTGTTTTTTTGCTTACAAAATGATTTACTAGAATAAATTTAACTGAAAGAAAATCTTGATTTTGAATGAATGATGATAACCATGATGCTTTGACGGAACTCTGAGAAGAAAGAGAGAACTTTCCAAATCCCCATCTATTGATATATCCTCTGTGACATACTTTCTTTTTTTTCTAAAAACCAAAAAAAGTTGCATTAATTACCGACTGCCTCCTAGACAAATTTACCAGTTGAAGGATTCTTCTCCAAATCATCAAACATGATGGGAATTGGAAATAAAAGAGCAAAACAAACTTCATGTTGTCAAATCTGATAAACGAAATTGACTTTCCTTAAATAATAGAACTACGAGGATGGATACAAAAAAATAAAGGTTACAAGGGTAATATTTTTTTTTAAGTTAAAAATAGACAGAAAATGCAAAAGGAAATTAAGAGGCGTACTTGCCGATCACTTTTCCACATAATCTCCAAATCTATTTAGGTATTTATCTGAACGCAGGACCAACTTGTTTAACCCGGCTTGATAGAAATCACGCCCCCGTCCATTGAGCCAGTTCTGGGCAACTGTTTTCACATCACTCTCTGAAGAGAACCTTGTTCCAGATAAGTGTTTAGAACCCAGAATGGGTGCCAAATATGGGCTGTATAGGAGGTGGCTCCAGACATCCCACTTGAACCTTTGCAGTTATTCTTGATTTTTGCGAGCAGTATGGGTATTGCCATGCAGGACAATGACATCATCACTCAAAATGGCTGGGCGTTTGCTTTGGATAGCTTCACAATGGCCCAGTGACTATTTCCTTTTTCCGAAATTGAAGGAACACTTCTCTAGAGCAAGGTTCTCTTCACACAGTGATGTGAAAACAGCTGATGAGAACCGGCTCAATGGGCAGGGACGTTTTTTCTACCAAGCCGGGTTAAACAAGTTGGTCCTGCGCTCAGATAAATGCCTAAATAGATTCAGTGATTATGTGGAAAAGTGATCGGTAAGTACGCCTCTTAATTTCCTTTTGCATTTTCTGCCTATTGTTAATAAATAATTTTTTATTATACCCTTGTAAACTTTTTTTTGATCCATCCTCGTAGTGATGCCGTTCTTTTGAGCTTGCTGTTTTGGTGGAGATTTATCCCTGATATACAGTAGTAGCCAATGGAATGTAGCACTTAAATTTTTATGAATATAGGAAGATTACTTGGTTATGTTTTGTTTGTTTAAATGAAGAATAGATGACAACACGAAGGAGCCGCAAGTAGATTAAGTAAAAATTTTTCCAATAGCTCACGCACGCGTTTTAGAAGCGTTCTACGGGGCCAAAATATTATGCAGACGGTTCCTGGCACTCAAAGAGAAGAGACGTGTCTGCGAGCTATGTTTACGCATTTTCGCTATGTCTATTAGCATTCCCGCGTAGTGGAATGTATGGACGTATGGTAATAGTTAATTACTCTCTTTTACTTTACAATTCTTTCTTTAAATCTCATAGTTAAATATCTTATTCTATGTAATAATGTAAATGTTGCTTTCGCCTTAATAATGTAAATTACCTTTTTTACCAACCAAAGAGGACTTATTTTAGTCACCAAACCCCTAGACAGTCCAAAGTCCAGGAATGACTGCTGTTTAAAAAAAATCCATAATTTTCAGTGAATTATTTCATTTTTATTTGGCACATTTGTACAATGAAAAAATAATCGTAAAATATAAATTTTGTTTCACAGCAGTTATTACAAAACAGTACAGAAAATTTTCGATGCTTCATTTTTCCAATATTAATCACCTAACAAATCATGTGTAGTTAGTTTCTTATTATTTGGTCATATAGTCATCAAAATTCTTATTATTTGGTGGAAAACTCTGCATGTTATGAGCAAAAAACATGCGAAGAAATTGGGGATTTTTAAAGAAAGCCTTTACATCTTCCAGAATATACTTTCTATTTTTACAAAAATGCATGTAAGCAATGCGCATATTAAGCAAAACCATTGACAAAGTTTGTAAATGATCATCAGCTTTCTGTAGAACGGGGTGAACCAAGATTTTTTTTCTTCTTCGTCAATTTCTGATTGGTCCCCTAAATGCACTCGTGACCAAATCTTCACTGTAAAATGTGAATTCAGAGTCTATTCTTTACTTGGGCGAAATTCAAGGGCGTTGGTCTTGCCTTTCCGGAGCAATTCTGAAAAATGTGACAATCTGAAAGTATCCGGATACTTTTGATCATATAGTGTATGTCTAAAATGTGAGTCAAATTTTCTGACTGTTACAATACTTTTTCTTTGTATATATTTCGAATACGAGAAAGTTAAAAATGAAGGAAATTTAGGCACTTACTGTATAATAAAATAGTCTTTTTTAAGAGTTTGTTCGAAGCAAAGACAAAAAAATTTTATTCCCTTCTCTCTCTTAAGATAAATAAAGTACTAAGATCTGTCTGAGATAAGCACTAAGCTGTCTTTCACCAAGAAATAACGAGTAAATTAAGATTGCCAGTTCACGGAAAGGGATCTTGTAAGGCATCGCATCAGTCAACTTTGTTTTTAATTAAGGGCAATCAATAATAGCCAGGCGTCACGTTTCTTTGCGATAATTTGTTTTGCTTGAGAATCTAGCAAACTGAGGATAAGAATCCAATTTTTCTTCAGGGATATAAATTAGTTTCTTTTTTGATAACAAAGAAATGCTACTCGACAGTCGAATTCAATAAATTTAATAAAAACAGTTTTTAAAAGTGCACTTTTATTAGTATACTAAAAAGTGGGAATTTTTTAAATTTTAATTGGTTTCTACTTTTCAGTATTTTATTTATAATGCATATTATGGAATACTGAAATCAATTTTCTTCTCAAAATCAGCACAAGATGACCTCACTTATATAGAATCAAAATTAATTTGAAATAATCTATTACATGAAGCAATTTAATAAAAGTGTTTAGAAATAAGCTGAGTGTTTAACTGCAGCAAATAATATAAATCTTAACCTTTAGACCATGAGTGGATAAAGCCACGAAATATTTTTTAAAACTGGAGTTCTGAAGGAGCATTAAAAATTGATTTACCCTCGTTTCTGTCGGATTTAAAACAAGAACGGTTAAAACATCTTAATCCGTTTTTTAATTAATTTTTCCCTGATCAGTTCAAATAGTTTTTTTGCTAGCGAGATTTGACAGCGAGAATTTCTCCGGACGATCCCAGAATGCATTGTTGCTTCCTCGCAGGAGGTAACGTAATATGTTTTCATTCCAGCCTGTATTTCTACAATTCAATTTCTTTCGGTTACGTCACTACATTCGCGTCATTGTCGAGAGGAAAAATAGGCGGAAAATCAATAATTTGTATCTTTTGTTTTGATTTTGTTTTCAAAACTTTTTCGAGTCATTGTGGGCGTTTTTTCCCCATTTTGTCGAAGTCCTGATTCCCCGGGCAACACCGTGCGCGTACTGCTAGTAAAAAATAATTGCAAGATTAAATTTATGGTTTCTTTCTACTGCCCGTGGGACGCTTTATTCTTGTCTTCCGTCATAGTAATAAATCTGATCATTACATTGGAGATGAAACAATCGGGCATGGAAGAAAAATTATCTACAGTCTGAGCGGGTGGACAGATTAATTTCGCAGCAGCATATCCTAATTTCACGAAGGTACAGCATACTGCTCGAGTCTGTACACAGCGGAAAAAATTTACTTTAGCAGCATATGTACAGCCGTTAGGAAAGGGTAAAATACAAGACGATTCTGAAGACTAGAAAAACTTTAAAAATCAACAATTCGCAAATGAATAAAAATAGAAAGATGGCATTTGCATAGAAATAATTGAAAGGAAGCAATCTTTTATGTAACTAAACCAGAATTTATCCGTAGCAAAGTTTACGGTTTAAGCCATAAGATCGTTCTCGATCACAAAGTATCACGAATCTTTTGTGTTGGTAAATTAAACTTGTTCGAGAAACGAGAAGATTAAATCGAATATGACGTATTGCATTGGCATAAAAAGCATGGTCAAAGATAAAAATCGATTCGACCAAATTTGATTTTTTGGGTTTTTAAAAAATTTAGGTTACAGGTTTAGGTAAAAATGTAAAACAGTCAACTTAAATTGGAGGGAGAGAGTTTTTTTTTATTATTAGAAACCTCAAAATTCATTGGAAGGCGGACAAAATTTCAAAAGATTCAACAGAAAGAGAGCACAATAAAATCTGATATGGAAATGAAATATCAATGGATTAACACCCTGAGATTCCAACTCCATTTCTAGATCTTGTAAAGCTGTTATATATTTTGTTAAAGTTGTTGGTGCACAATATTACTAGAGGGCGAAGAAATTTAATAATTTATAAATTCCAGCTGATCTCCCCTTCCTCTGAATCGTTCCTTTCCTCTCGGCAGTCAACTTGATACGCCGTAATCTTGAAAATGTTACAGATCTTTATTTACAGCTCATGAATGTTTGTAGACTCTTTCAACCTTCTACCCCAAGCAATATGATGAGGACAGCTTGTGAATTTTTGTAGACACTTTCAACCTTCTACCCCAAGCAATATGATGGGGACAGCTCATGAACGTTTGTAGACTCTTTCAACCTTCTACCCCAAGCAATATGATGGGGACACATGATATTAACAAATTTTATTTAAAATTCAGTCAAATAAAACTGAGATATACCAAGTTAAGGACACGTTTGCAAGCATTAGAGAATTTCGCAGCTGTGTGAGGAAATTCAAGCAATATGATAAATGTAATATTGGAATATTTATCATGTTTTAAATATTTTAATCTTAAAACTATTCTTCAAAGCAGATATCTAATCTCTAAAAGTTATTTTAAAGTATTTTTCACTAATATTGTTAGAAACTAAAAATAATTCTATAGAAATGAAACATAAATTACATAATACGCTAATAAATAATTAAAAATGATTAACAAACTGCTGATATTTTTCTCAAATAAAACCGCGAAGTTATTACAATACTGTTTTATAAATAATATGTTTGAAACTAATTCCATGGAAAATTGCAAAAAGGAAAATTTTGAAAATTCTTTTGTCTGGAAAAATTCCAATTTAACTAATTAAAGCAAATAAATTGAAGCAGCACAGTCTAGAAAATATATTTGTCACGATATTTTGAAATCTAGAGGATATACTAAAACTACTAATTCTTCATTTATAAAGGATTTGAGAAAAATAAAACAAACAATGCGCATTTTGAAGTCTCCAGTGGGAATTGCATTAAAGAAGATTAATTTTCATCGTTGTAATCTAGAAATTTTATTCGTGAAAGTTTTTTTATTTCCTCTTGAGACCCCACGTCCATTTTAACGGACATATGTGTTTTATTCACAGAAAACTTTCCATTTAAAGCCCTTAAATCCCACTGGCCAATGCTTTGGATGGTCCCATGCTGTTATCTATTAATTATACATAATTAATTATGTTAGTTAATTACACCAATCAATTAATTCATTAATTGTATTAATTAATATATAATAAATAAATTAATTATATACACTGTTATATAATCTTATCAAGAGTGTTAATTTCGATTTTTTTTGAAAATTGGACGAAAATTATACCCTTGGATCTCAGGTGGAAATGTACAGCCTGAATTATTATCTGTTTCTGAGATATTGTTTACACTTTATATGCATATATGTTTTTGATTCTCGATTCGATTTGTTCGATTTTTTTGAAAATTGGACGAAAATTATACCCTGGGATCTCAGGTGGAAATGTACAGCCTGAATTATTATCTGTTTCTGAGATATTGTTTACAGTTTATATGCATATATGTTTTTTATTCTCGATTCGATTTGTTCGATTTTTTTTTGAAAATTGGACGAAAATTATATCCTTGGATCTCAGGTGGAAATGTACAGCCTGAATTATTATCTGTTTCTGAGATATTGTCTACAGTTTATATGCATATATGTTTTTGATTCTCGATTCGATTGGTTCGATTTTTTTGAGAATTGGACGAAAATTATACCCTTGGATCTCAGGTGGAAATGTACAGCCTGGATTATTATCTGTTTCTGAGATATTGTTTACAGTTTATATGCATATATGTTTTTGAAAAAGAATTACTGTAGGTGAGAAAAAACAGGAATTCATCAAATCATGCAAATAATTCATTCGATGAATATAATAGTAGCTTCTGTATAAATTTGAAAATATGACATATTTTCTGTTACAAGCAAATGCATTCACGAAAAATTCCATTTCAATGTTAAATAATAGTTAATAGCAGAGCAATTTATAGCTTACCGCTACAAGAGAAACTGGCTTGCTTAGTTTAGTTCAGTTTAATTATACTAACGTCCCGTTCTGAAGCAACACAAGGGCTATTTTGGGACGGACTTCGTAACCTCGGTCACCCCCTCTCCAAACTTCTGCGTTTCATCAACGGGGGGACGTTTGACCATCTAACGTATGATTTAACGTGCAACTGTCCCACATACAAGGCAGGTCTTCAGTGGAATTGACTTTCGAACCTGAAACCCTCTGGCTCCGTACCCGACACCTTATCACTAAACCACCGTGGCCGCAGAAACTGGTTTGCATCGCGGCAAAATGTCTCAAAAATTGAAATCTCAGATCCAGTCTGGTTGAACTAAAGACAAAATCTTCAGATTTCTGAAGTAAAGTCATTTGACCACACACAAAAAAGAAAATCAATGAAATCAAAGGTCTTCAAAATTACGCGACCCATCCCGAAATAGTCGTAGTGCAGCTTCAAAATAAGAGGTTAAACCAACTAAATTAAACTAACTCATCTAAAATAAAATGCGCTTCTGATTAGTAGTAAGCAATTAAAGGTCCAGCAGTTTTAAGAAAGCTACCATGGGGCAGGTAAAAAAGTATAAATTATGGATTATACTAGACATATTGGCTAGTTAAAATTATCATATCATAGGGCATTTCCAATTGCAAAATTATCTGACAAAATGGCTGAGTGAATAGGCCGAATAGCGTGAAGGTTTTCCATTAGCTTAAATATAATCATGTAGATTCAAGTAAGTACTGCATAATAAAACTCTTCGAGTTCTATGTTGAATTTTCAGTGGGAGAGAGCAATATTGATTTTAGAGTTATCTCTCTAGATTATTTTAGATGGTTTTGACCACATAACGAATGAGTCTTCCTTTGAAATTCTACATCAAAATCCCTAAAACGAAGGTTTAGAAGTGAGAGATGGATATGAAGGGAATTTGCTATCTGTTTTAATATTCCTAGAAAATTCAACTCCAAATCTGACAAAATGGATTTATGGTCAGTTAGAGAAACCATTCTAAGTATATTAGATAATGGAAGAGTGTAACATGCAAGGTATTAAAAGAGCAAAGTTCTGAGACTGGCATGTATAGTTAGTGCGAAATGGTAGAAAATTTAATAAGTTCAGGGAACTGATAGAAAATTTCTTAAAGTCTTAAAAGGACGCATGAAAATTACTTCATTTCCAAATAAAGTGCTTTTTGAATGAATAAACTTTGTCAGATGTTGATTTAAAAGTTCTTCTTTCTGCACTTTATAATTAACATGCCTACAATAGACCTTTTAAGATCCCTGCTGTTACCTGTTTGAGAAGGTGAGGGAATGAAGAAGGGATATTAAGGATCCTTTTCGATGATTCCGAATGAATTTCTTGATCTTCACAACGAATTTGTTTTTTCATCGAAATATTTATTGTATAGAAAAAATCAGTTGGGAAACAGGTCAATGAAGCAATGAAGCTTTATATCCTTCATTCAAAATCCTTCTTAATAGTTCCGTTAGATTTCACAGTCATAAAGGAAACAAATGCATTTGAAAATTATCATCGAAAGGTAATAATTTACCAAATTTAATTAGTTACATTTTTAATTGTAGACCTCTCCTAAATTTATATAAAAACTAGTGGTTCTATAAACAGTAAACATCGCGCCCGAAAAAAAACCCAAACATCTGCTTTTCTAACAGTTTTTAAAGGTTTCAAATTTCTTTTCAGAATACGAATTATTTTCACAAATCTCTGCTTTTATCAGTATCAACAAAATTACCATGAAATATCTGGCCACTGCCAAAATGACCGGAATATTTTAATGGTGCCAAACAAAAAATGGTAGTCATTTTGAAACGGAATCAAAAATAAAAATCCTTAAATACACGTCGTTTTTAATGACTTTAAGGAACATTCATGAAATTCAGAAAATTGAACAATGTGTTTGGTCGTAACTGCATAACAAACAAATTTACAGAAAAACAGAGGAAGTACCGACCGATCGAAATAAACCAGGGCTTCGCATCGCTTGGTCATTTAGTACGTCGAGAGAGTAATTACTGTTCGACTTGATGTGGATATATACATTATCATATTAAATATATTGATTCCATACTCTCATAATTATTAAATGAATTTAATCATGAAAAACGTCCTGGAAATAAAAGTTATGTAAAAATTTTTAATGCATTAATTAATTAAAAGGTAGTTAATGAAGATAACTATGAAACAAAAAAGAATAACTAAAGAGAGTTCTCTGCACATTGATGCATATTTGTGTTATTTACATTTTTCTTTAAATTGTTTTACATAATTTATTAACTGATTAATAGCATATTTCAATTTTTGAATATATGATTTGAATTAGGAAAGTATTTTAATAAAGAAATTTTTATTAAACAATTAAATTTTTAATGAATGAATTTAGCAGGGCAATTAGACTGGTATTACTAAATTTTAACTTAGAATAAAATTTATTTGCTTCGAGTTATAGTGTCTGAAGTTATTACCGGAATACATCAGAATTGCGAAATTGGAAACACCACTGATAAATAAATAATCATTGAAAAAGACAATTTTAGATATGTAGCGGTTACAATTCACTGCCTTCTCCTTTTTATGGTAGGTGGCGCTACTAGAGCCATCCGGGTTTTTCCCATGATACCTCTCTCTTTTCTTAATCTGTGTACTTGTCTTGTGAAATGACATCTAAAGAAAATGCTTATGAACCTCTCTCTCAATAAATGGCAACAAGACTGGGATTCAGGCGACACCAGGAGAGCAATTTTTAATATACTTCCTAAAGTCACTCTAACCCCAGCTTCATGGTCAAGGAAATCCATCCTCTTCGCTACAGGCCACGGTCCCTTCCCCAGCTATCTCTATAGATTCCGGCTTCATCATTCAGATATCTGCACATGAGGGGAAAAGGGAGACCCTTTCCATTACGCAACTTCTTGTCACATGACGTTATCTTATCATTTTACAAAACCAAGTGCAGAAAGCACTCAACTTTGGTGGAAAAGCGTACTCTTAAATAAACTATCAAGAATAAAAATATCTAAACTCATATCTTTCCTCAATGAAAATGAGAACCTCATAAAACAGCCACCGGACGCAACCAGTTCATCCGACTCCGACCCAGACTTCTCTCCTTCACCAAGACATCAGACATTTGGACTAAGACCCTCTAGAGGTTCTATACCTAGGACCCTAATCAGTCCTCCTACAAGTATGTAGATGCAGCGAACTTTTAGGGCCTGTCTTAAAATGGTTTTTACTTCTCGAGTCTACTTTACGTCTCGAGTAAACACACACTTTTGGTTGTTTTTATAATTTTCACATGTTTTTCGTCAATGTTAAAACACTGTATGTAATCTTTTTTTTTGTTCAATAAAGTTTCTACGTACACTCATCCAAACTGCAAACTGGAGATTTTTTATCTCTGGAGTCAGGGGTGTGTCGTAGTGTAAATGTAAATGTCTTGTGTTGTTGTTCTCTGTCTTGAGTCTTGTACCTTTTAATGTACTGTGTCGTGGAACTTAGCCATTTAATAAAAATGGTTCCTGAAATTGAATTAATTCTTCAACAGCGGCATTCCATATAAACATGAGTCTCGTCCCTCTACAGATAAAGAAAACTTTTATAGATAGTAATGGAAAGAGTTTGATTGTATAACGTGTAGTTAGAATTATTTTGACCGCACATTAGGAGAGAAATCCTTGTACGAAAGTGTAGAGAAAATCGCAGGTTTATCTTATCCCATTCTTCGATATTGTGACTGATATATCACACATAGAACTATTTATTATATAGTTGTTTATTTATATTAAGTCATTATGCTTATTTATATTAACTTAAGTTTTTCATTTTTGCGCAAATAATGAATTAAAATATTCGCTGAATCACCCTTCAGCTATATTGAATGAATGTGTTGTATTTTATTTCGTTTGATCAAATTTGTTTGTTATAGTATTGCTGGTAGCTAGCTTCCTTTCATCATCATTACTTATAATAAAAGATTCAAATTTAATTGCAAGTTCTTCAACTTCTTAACACAAAAATTTGAAACTTATATGAACATAGGAAATTTAAGTTTAGAATTTGAAATAAAATTTTATAATTTAACTGATACAACTGCAAGAAGGGAAATTTAAACCTGTAGCGGTTACAATTCACTGCCTTCTCCTTTTTATGGTGAGTGGCGCTGCTAGAGCCATCCTGGTTTTTCCCATGATGCCTCTCTCTCTCTTTCTTCTGTGTACTTGTCTTGTGTTGTTGTTCTCTGTCTTGCGTCTTGCACCTTTTAATGTACTGAGTCGTGGGACTTAGCCATCTAATAAAAATGGTTCCTGAAATTAAATTAATTCTTCAACAGCGGTATTCCATGTAAACATGAGTCTTGTCCCTCTACAAACCCAATTTTAATTTCACGACTAGTTTTCCATGTCTCTTTTCTTATCATCTATTATTCCATGTAGAGCATGCATCGTGCCGAATATTATAAACTTGCGAACTTCAAAACTTTCTTATGAGTTACCGAATTTCGCTGCTTTTTGCTAATTTTTTTAAATTTCTCTTATAATGTAGATATACATCTATAAGATAAATGCGAAATGCATGCATCTCATAAAGAAGAAGATGAGAGAAGAAAATGAGATTTAAATTTTATATTCAGATATCCACTCTTTTAATCACTTCTAGGCATCAGAATATATTCTTACTGCTTTGAATGCAGATCAAACATGTCAGTGTAGCTGAATGTTTTAGTGCAGAAAATTATTTTTCATATATCTGATAAAGAAGATGAGGGGAAGAAATACTATTTGAATATATTATCCATATATCTTCTGCTTTATTAACTTTTTAGACATTCAGAATATATTACAACATCTTTGAACGTAGATCAAAGATATCAGTTTAGTTATGTGCTTCACTATGGGAAATTATTTTTTTATAGAACCTACTTTTACATATTTAACAACGATATTAGTACAAATATTATGTACATTCTCTTTCAACTCTTTATTTACATTATAATAAAATACTACCATATGTAATTTTGAAATTTTATCCTATCAACCATAGGTTTATATATGTAACTCTTCCCATCCGATCCTTTAAAGTATTTTTTAAAAACAAACTATATGCATTCTAAAAATACGAAAATCAGACTGAGTAAGTCACGTTTGGTTTGAAAAACACAGTATAAATCATATAATGAATTAAATTCTTTCAAATTAGCTAAATGTTTGAAGCACTCATATTGATGTTAAATTTTAAGGACTACATATTTTGATATATTATCCTTCAACCCTTTAAAGGGGCATTTTTTCTATTAGTGTTATGGTAAAACGGCTTTGGAATTGAGATTCATTTAAAAAAATAAACTCATTTAGCGTATTCGATGGCATTAAGTTTTTGTTAATTAATTTTGAAAATTAATAATTGATTATCACGTCCAGACGCTTTGTTATTGTTTCAGAAAAAAAATTGGAACAACTAGGTTTTAGTTTCATCGAAAAATTTGGCGAGAACTTATGCCAATCTTAAAAATCGCATTTAAAGGTTGATGAAGTTGGTGGTAAGTACCCTAATAGCACAGAACACTCTCCAATATTGCTACGTTTTCTTCACGATATTGTACGGTATTCAGGATATCGAACAACATCGTGGAAATATCGCACAATATCTTGTTCTAATAGGGTATACTTACCACGACCTTATAAATGAGATGAAACTGCAGCTATTAAAAGTTTTAGCAATTCAAAAACCTTTGATTAGCAGGTACAAAATATTAAATTTTGTGGATTCGAAGATTTAAATTGAAAGTAATTGATCTCCTAGTTTAAATTCCAGAATAACCATAAATCAAAATAACAGAAAATAATAGCATCCGTTCTATGATTAAATAAATAGGTATTGAAAGCTGCTGAAAATAAACACTCATATTTACTATTTTCGATATACATTCAAGCCATAAATTCTTATAATACTCATTAACTCCTTCAAACAGAGATAAGGAAAATTTTTTAAAAAATTTCCCTTAGTAAGAATGGTATTAAAACTTGACTTTTACCATTTTGAAGGTTTGTATGTAACCAAAACAAAAACTAAAAACCTATGTAATTGATGTATGTTTTTAAACACATGTTTAGAAATCGAAATCTCAAGTTTCAGAAGTCATCTTTCGCGATTTATAAATTCAGCATTTTCAATCAGTTTGTAATTAGAAAACAATCTCATTCCAGCCTTTGAGTTTGAAGAAGACAAATTTATTGGCAAGAAACTTCACCTCATTATTCTCTCTTGTCGGTGATATAAACATGGAATAGCTATTTGTAGAGAAAGCAAACAGAATATTTATATAATTTCATGACAGAAATCGGGAATTTATGAAGTCTTCTTGAATTCCGTAAATTCAGCAGTTCTATTAATTCGTTGTTAGATGAAATATCATTCGAGCGTTTAAATTTCAAGAGGAAAATTATATTGCCAAAACACTTCACCTCCAAAGTTCTCATTGTCATTAATATAAATTTGAAATAGTTATTTGTATAGAAAGGAAACAGAATATATAACAGAACGGAATATCTATAATGCGTAACAGAAATCGGAAATTTTTGAAACCCTCTTGTACTCTGTAAATTCCGCAATTCTATTGATTCGTGGTTAGAAGCACCATTCAAGCACTTCAACTTGAGGAGGAAACCTTTGTTGTTTGAAACTTTGGAATGACTGCTTGTATGGGATCGGAATTTAGTTTCTAGATAGTTTAAAAAGTAAGATCCAAACGGATATATGGATAGCTTGAAGGAGAATTAATCAAAATGAGAGAGAAAGCAAGGAATTATCTTATCTAAGGAATTTGCAAGAGGAATAATATTAATGCAAGGAATTGTAGTTGGTTATCAAAGGAGAAGGACTTTTACTCTGAAATATCCTCGGGAGAAATAGGACGAGAAGAAATCTTATTAATATTCTAAGGAATTCCTGAGACATAGTATACCGGTTTAATTTTAAATTAAATCTTGATTTAAATTATATTATTGGTATAAGTGAAATTCTATGGATGTATGAATTATTTAGAATTTAATTTTAATATTTCTTCATAAAATACATTGTAATTAAATAAAATCGATTTAAAATATTAATTAGCACTTTTTCTCCATTCCATATGCTTTAGATATATTTATGAATATTATGCTTTAGATATATTAAAAGATAAAGAGAATACTAGTTTTTTAGGACGATTATTCGAATTGTATTTTCAGAATATTTTAACGGAAACAATCTTTCTGTAATAGCGTTCACTTTATGATATAAGTTTTTGTTATGAATAAAAGTGGTCCGATTTTAAAATGAAGTTATTATAAATATCTAAAATACAATTAAACAGAAACATCCTTTTAATTATGAACAAAAAACTAGAGGGAAATCTCTCGCATAAACGTAGTCGAAATGAAAAAAATATAAAAAGTAAGTTGAATGTAAAATGCAACAGAAAATTCTTTTGTGAAACATGGTTGTTCAAAATAATCAGTAAGTGCTTTTAAAATAAAAAAAAGAAACTTTTATAACATTACACAAAAGTTTTTTTTAACAACCTTCTCTTTTCATTGAAGATTTCCCTTTCAGAATATTGCTTGATTTCTTTGCTAAAATTTTTTCTTTCAAGCCATTTTTTAGTGACACATATCATTTTAAAATGCATCCTCTTTTTTCCACTTTTTGAAGTTAATAATGATAAAATTTTCCATTCATTCAAATACACTGTAAAGAATTTAAAAAGATGCAAGAAATTTATACTTTCCTTCATATTTTCCCCTTTTCTTCGCAAAATAATTTGTAGCTTCGTAAATGAAAAAAAAATATTTTCACGATATGATAAAGAATTATATTTTTTAACCGGTTTCTCTT
This sequence comes from Araneus ventricosus, assembly GCA_013235015.1. Taxonomy (NCBI): domain Eukaryota; kingdom Metazoa; phylum Arthropoda; class Arachnida; order Araneae; family Araneidae; genus Araneus; species Araneus ventricosus. Next base: position 1,363,210 of record BGPR01000042.1, on the reverse strand, counting down.
TTCATTCACGATTCCCTTTTAGAATTATTTTTGATTTGCATAATATTCTTTGTTGAAAACTGAGCTTCATGCGTTTTCTAAGACAAAACGTATGAAGCTAATATTACAATTTAAAATTTCAAAATATGTCCACTTCTAGTCATTTTCTAGTAAATTTATTTAATCATTAAATTATGCTGTAAGCTGTAAAAAATTTGATGGGATATAGTAGTACAGTTTGTTATTGAATTTGAACTGCACTGAATTGAAAGGCATTTAATGAAATATAAATAATTTCTTATCTTTGATACTTATTCAGGTAGGTACATAGATGGACATCATAAGTTTATAAAAATTAATGCTTTTGAATGTATGAAAAAACTTTAATTAAAATAAAATCTTGATCTTAAAATCTTCAATCACCCCAAAGTTCAGTACCGCGACTGCTATAGTCATGAAAGAGGTGTCTAGGGACTGGAAAGTGGCTATGTACTACTTGATCAGACCACTAATAACACCACCTAGCGGCAAAATTTGGAAATTTCGTTGTTATTCCAAAAATGGCAAGAGGCACGGGAAAAAGTAAATTACAAAGTTGTTGAGAATAATCTGTTCAACAAAAAAAGACACTTTGCACACGTTATTTCTAAGAATGGAAAGAATAAAACAAGCATTTGTTTTGTTGTGGTGAAAAAAATTGTGGAGCTATGAGTAGACCTATGCATCTGAAAAAGCTGCATTTGGAAAAATTATGAACGAATTTGATACTCATACATACCGACCAGCCCTTTAGCAGGCGGATACCGAGAAAGGTTAAACAGGTTACAACTTTATCATGAATCACTTTTAGATCCACAGAACGTTTCTTGCAAACATGATATCAACTGACGAGGCATACTTTTCGCACAATGAGGCGTACAATAGGCAGAATACAAATTACTGGACAATAGAAAATTCAATTAATACAATAAATTTAAACAATTCGAATTCATTACAACGTTTTGACTAATAGAATACGGCAGATAAAATACATCGAAAATGAACTACATCAGCGATTCTCAACATGTGGCGAGCGCCCCCTAGGGGTGTGTGTGATAGCACTGAATGGGGTCGCAAGCATGTCGAAAAGAAGATATTATTAAAAAAATTATTATTTTACTAAAAGGAAGGTAAACTAAAATACATTCTAACATAATAAAAATAAAATACACATTTACACTTAATAAAGAGGACTGCATCAGCACTGCACACTGTATTTAATAATTAGCTTATCAATACTAAAATAAAATCAAGTTTAATAATTATTAGTGATTCCTCTCGAACCTCTAGAATGTCCGATATGGTGGTAAGACAGGAGATAATAAGAGAGATCAATTCCAGTTTTGTCAATGCAGTGGAGCGGTGTTGCAATATGTCAATGAATTTACTTATTCTTGGTAATTAGCAAGGTTTATAATTAAGGTCTTTGTGTAGATTTAGCGTCAAAATACCAGAAATACATTATTATTGTATACATTGTTATTATATGAGGGGGCGCGATGAAAATTATGATTGAAAACTGGGTCGCAAATACTGAAAGGTTAAGAAACACTGAAATAAATGCATATTTTGAATCAAAGAAAGGTAAAGAGAATGCAATTATTATATTTTTATTTATTTCATACAGTTATCGCATGCTAGTTTTCGTATGTTTAATAAAATATTAGTCAGAGTTTATAAATTGAATTCTTTAATTAAAGAAGTTGTTACATATTTGAAAAAAATTGCGATAGAGAAACGGATTGACATAGAATATTTCTTGATTTAGCTTTTTTTAAATCAATTTTTATACTGGCAAATAGTTGTCGTATAAAAGTACAAAATTTCAAATATCATAAGTATTTGAGTATTTTGCCATTAAAAATTGAGAAAACTTGTGGCAAATTTTATAATTGTGATTTCTCCTTCCTACAACAGATCTACGAAATTCAAATAGATGATAATTGGATGAAATATCAATTCTGTTCCAACTTTTGAAAATTTCCAGCTATTTATTTATACAAATCACAAGGTCTATATTTATCTTTCAAGTTATCACAGATAATTAGACTTTATTTGCTAAAAAGTCAACCTAATCTTTGAATTTATTGATCTATGTAAGACGACAATCAATCCCGCTTCCGTTATTTCTTCAGTATTTCATTTTAATCGCAAAATCATTGTTCATATCTTTCGGGTTTTGAGATTTATCTCAAGTTTTGATTATTTGAAGTGACTGCTCAAATTCTTTCAAGCGAGATGACTCAAATTCTTTTTATCATTTCAATTCTCATCGCATAAAGTCTGGCTGCTTCGGAAGAAATAATCATATGCAATGGAAGGCGTTTCGAATTTATTGTATTATGACACGGGAATTCCTTTCAAATTAACTTCCCATTAATGTAAACATTCCGAGAAAAATACTACTAGACTGAAGGAAGTGTAAGATATGCCAAATATTCATTAGGATCGGGAAAGTCAAATATCTCGGTTGTATTCTGAACTTTTAGATAAGACTAAGGCTATTTATAATGATGTTACGAAGAGAAGATTTGTTCGATTCCTTTTATAATTCAAGTGAATTGAAACGTTATTATTAATTGAATGGAGAAAAGAACAAGCAATCAACTGATTTACATCAATAAGTTCTTTGCATTTTATGAAATATTGTCCATAAGGTAATTTATTATTATTTTCGTATTACACACATGTAGAATAATTATTCTTTGACATTTATACCAAACCAATCCAAAGGAGTTCAACAGCTGAGGTATAGGTATGTTAATGATAGCTTAAACTAATTAAATGATATTGATTTCAACAATAAATTTTATGCTATCGTGAATAATATTAAATAATCATTATTAAGTTGAATTGGATAAATAATTTAAATTATAAAGTCATCTAAATGGTTACACTAAAACTAACCTTACTCTGTAATAATTTTTACAGCATGCAGTCTTATAATAACGACACTTAAGTTTCAGTTTTTCATTCAAGGGCATTCAAAATCCAAGATTATATTAACGAAGTTAAAATTCACTATAAGTAGTATATAGATCAATACAACATGCGTGTTCTAGAACTTATTTAACAGCTAATGATCAATTAACCGGGTATTAACTTCTGCTCAACTCGTTTCACAATCAAATCTTTTGCCACACCCACTTTACAGATTAAGGCATTCATTATTTGAAGAAGAGATATAATGTTACCATAAGATTTCGATTGCTTCACTAGAATTTCCATGGCTTGAATAAATCATAAAGAAATCATCTAATGTTGCATTGATCATCTGGACAATTAGTAGAAAGCGAATTAGTTCGAATATCGCTAAGAAGTTCCATTAGTTTGAACATCACCAAGCAGATTTATGTAAGTAGTAAATTTGAATTATCTTTGGGCTGTATATGAAATTTTCAATGGTCTGATGGTAGAGACCACATTAATCTTGAATGCCTTAGTTAAACCTTAAGTACGGATCAGTTTTGGTCATATCATTTATCAGTCATCCGTGAAATGCTGAATTAAAATCCTTTAATGGAAAATTTAGAATTCTCTATACAACGGAAAATTAGTAGGAAGCTTTATGGTAATAAATGCTCTGAAGTTCTATGCTACATTGGACAAACTGCATTCTAGGCCATTAAGATAAGAATTTCTTAATATAATACGGAAGGGAAATGTGGGGGATACCGTAAGACGAAGTACTTTGTAACTATTTTCATGACTTTAGAGGGAATTTCGAGATTAGTTTCATGTATTTCTCTAAAGAAAGGCTCTTCTGATATTTTCCTTGTTAAGCGATTACTAGAGAAGCGTTTTGCAGAAAAATTTGGACCATACAGTAATTTAATAATTTATTACGATTTTTCAAAATTTTGGTGCAAAGTTTCCTCATAGGTGGGAATTCTTTTCACTGGTTATTTTTTCAGTATATTTCAAAAACAAATTCAATGGATGCAATTTTAGATATATTTATTGAAAGTCCGGATGGAAATATGCAAGAAAAATAAATTTTATTAATACCTGATTACAAAATAATGATTTTACGCCATTGTATCTGTAATGTTTGGCTACCGTTGGCGATGGTTGATCAGACGCTTGGCGCAACTCCTTAGTAGTCTAGGGTTGCTTTATGTAAAGGAGTCAGTTTGAGTGCCGACCTCGAGAAGCGAGGTGAGATATTTAGAACTAGTTGCGGTCGTTATTTTTTTTGAATAGCTCTGGCATTTTAAGGTGCAACGTACCGCACTGTAACGTTTATGTGTGTTGTTTTTCTTGTGTGGGCCTATGTCCAAAATAGAATTATTTTTCTAGAATCTGGTGTTCTTCATTTCAAAAAGACAGCAACACGACAGTATCCTTCGATCCAACTATTGCGAGTGTGTATATTTATCTATTACTACACCTTCTTAGTAAGATAAACACTTTTATCATTTTAAAATCTATACAATTAGCAGGAATTGGCCAATGTCAATGAACTGGACTACAAGTTGCAATTGTCTTTTCCTTCTCATTGGAGAAAACCAGAGGATTTACACGTTACCTTATATGAATTAGCTTTCTTTTGTAACAAACTGTTATCTTGGGGCACCAAAAAGAATTCTGCCTCTTTAGGACTACCTTAAAGTTGTGAAATGCCCTAAATCAAGCTTCTAAGGTCTCTGTAGAGGACTCTATATATTATACACACAATCATGTTCTAAGACTTTGATTCGCAGATATCAAAAATTGAAAGAAATTGTAAATTTACCTATGATATTCTATGATGAAAGTGGAAAATTTGGTAACAATGAATATTCAATATGTTTTGTTAAATATCTCACTGTATTTGAACATTACATCTTTATTTGCATGATATAACATAGAAAACGCGAATGAAAAGCTTAATTTAGTGTTTTTATTTGAACAAAATCTGTGGGGATCGAGTTCCGCTGTCTTTAAATTAAAATATCTGAGAAAATGAAATAAATGTTATTAATAAAAAATGGGAAGACAATTCAGGAAGTTGGGAGTGGTCTTCGACCTTTAGTTAAGATGTTTCAGAAAATTAACGCTGCTCCTAAAAAAGCATAAATCAAAAATAGACTATGAAAGATTAATTTCAGGAACGACGTTCAGGCAAAGTTAGTTAGTTGAGAGCGCAACATTGAAGTATCTATAGATTACTGTCATGAAGAATAGCACAGAACATTTGTCAAAAATTGCGTTTTTTAAGGCAAATTTGATTTATTTTTCTCCAGGGTAATTTTTCATAAATCGAGAAACATCTATTCCAAGGAACTCTTCGTTTTCTTTCTTTTAATTATCTATTCTTGGTCACATCTTCTTCAGGTTTGAAAAAAGTTTTGCTCGAAAAAAGTTCAGAATCGTATTCCATGTTATTAATTTGCTTTTTGAGTATTTTCTTATTATAAGCCATATTATTTATTTGCTAAAATTGACACATTTTTATCGTTGATAAAAAACTGGATGGACAGATTTGAAGATGTTAGCAGGATTATCAAACTTTGAGACATTTAAGTCTTTTAACAGTTCTCCGGAAAATTATACATTTGTTTTTAATTAAAAACGTCAGAAATTAGTTTATTTGAGACAGATGTTATTCTGTTTTAGAGCGAAATAGTCTATTAAGTTCTTCTTTTACTTCGGTCCATTCTGAGAAGTGTTTCTCGAACAAGAAGAGATGGAAATATAGAGATAAGTTATTAACCATTTTTTGTTATTTTTTAAAAAAGGAATAAAAATAAAATCCTAAATAAACAGAAATACTAAAATATTTGAAAATAAAATACCATACCTAAAATATTATTAATTTGCCACCCCAAATTTATTATAATTTGCAAACAAGAAGTTATTTTGATTAGAAGATGGATGGATTAAATTTAAAAATATAGCAGGGCAGCATGTAAAATAGGTGTAACTTTTTAAAGCTAGTTTTGCATCAAATTGCCTACCAAGTGGTCATTTAGAGGAAATAAGAAAATTTCTTTTATTCTTAATTGATATAATTTGAAATTAAACTTTACATTAAAATTATGCAAAAATATTAAGCGAAATGGTTTACAAATTTTTTTTTCAGCATTAAGTAATCATATTTTTACCTGAAACCTGCTTTCACCAGTCCTATTTCTGATTGATTTTATCAGACATTTTAATGCACTGAATTAATCTGAAAAAACATTAATTATGTGCATTAATTTATGTGCATATTTATTTTTAATCCAAAAACATATTAGTATTGAACCATCTTCATAATCAAGGGATGAATATATGAAAATGAATATTTCCGTATGAAATTCTGAAATTCATTTTTTTCTAATTATTATAAAAACCTTCAAATGTAATTCATCTAATTAGATTTATCAATCGCGCTCAGAAATAAAATTGCTTTTAGAATCAATTTTTATAAAAAAGTTATGATTTTCACAAAAATTAAGTTCTGCTAAAAGCAATAGTTTTTTTTAAGCTTTGAATAATTTAATTGTGTTTTCCAAGTACCAGAGTCATATTTAATTTAATCTTGATGACCTGGTGGTTAATGTATGCGCAGCAGATGTGCGGAAGTTTGGTTAAGAGACTAATGCAGTTTCTTAACCACATCATATTTTCTGAATAAAATAAGAATTCAGATATCTTCTTGAAAGAATTCTTCAAATTAGAGTTGCATTGAATATTTTAAGGAAAAATAGGTTTCATTTACAAAACATGTTTAAATTTTTATATTTAATTCAATAAACTTTTTGCTAAGTAACAGTAAAACAAAGTTTTAAGAATTACCTAGCAAATGTAATTATTTGTTACAATAAGAAAACATTTTGATATTTAAATTTTGTTCATTCATATTTGATTGTATTTAATGAATCATGATTTGAAAATTGTTTCTGTTCTCTAAAAATAATTGCTCAATATTAGTAGTTTTAAAAAATCCAGTTATTTATAACTGGAATTTATTATTACTGCTATGAGATAAAGAAATTTACTTTAAAAAGATTCTATATCTAGAAGATGCCGAGATGTTAATAATTGTTAAAAAACAAGTGCTTTTCTTTTCTCGGAAGTTATTAACTGTAGATATGAATTAATATTAGTATGTCGGTAGATATTAACCCTTTGAGGATGGCCGCACAGAAAGCGTGCGGTTCCGTCTGGCTAACGCTTCCTATTGTGCCTGGCTGCTCAGGGCCTGCACACTTTTTCTAGTTAAGCCTAATTGCACTAAAACTGCTGTCACGCCGACGTGACAGTCGGTAACTAAAAGCCATAAGAGCCGGTACGTATTTGTGACAGTCCGGAGAGAATGCGTCCAGAAGCTGGCACTCCCGCGTGACAGTCGTCCTCAAGGGGTTAATAATCGTGTAATAAATTGAAAAGTTTGCTCTAAAGGTGATTTGTTGTATTCAGCGTTCGGGAAAGTTAATTAGACGTGGTAACATTTTATATATTTCGGGATTACTTTTCTAAATTTTACCTAGGTGTATGTAATTTGCAAAATTTAAGAAATCCCAATCCACTGTACATCATATTGCTTATTTTGCAAAAATAAATTATAGAGACACGAATCATTAGAAATTTTCTGTAATGTTTCTCAAAAACAGCTACATTTGACAGCAAGTACACTGGACATATTATGATTCAGAGAAAGATAAAATTTTGATCAATCTCTTTAATCTTAATTTTCAAACTACCGTTCTTCTAATAATTACAATAATTGGATATAACTGCTTATTTTTAGTAAATATTAAGAACGTTTGATAAAATAATAATTTGGTTAATTTGAATTCAAATAATAAGTCTTCCTATACAAGGTGCCCACTTAAACAAGCCCCCCTTCTTTAACTGCAGAACGACGGCAGCTATAGTCATGAAAGTAGTGTCTAGTCATAGTAAAATGCCTATGTGCTATGCGTTGAGACCACTTACAGCGCCTCCTTGTGGCAAACTCCAGAGTTAGCGCCCCTATCTCAAAAAAGGTACAAAATAGGGTAAAAATGTCGGTTACAAAGTTATAGAGCGTTATCGATTCAGTACAGAAAGACACCTTGTGCACATTAATACGAAGAACAGAACGCTTAAAATGCACATTTATTTGTTCGCATTTTCCGAAATTGTAACGTCACAAGACATGGACAAAAGGAGAAAATGTTATATTTCGGGCAAAAAAAATGACCCCATTATACTTTTTCCTGTGGGAATAATTGAAACAGCAGGTGCATGCTGTGCTGGTGCATGCTGCATGCTTTCCGCCAGCATTGCAGGACGTTCGATGACGTATTACTGTTGCTTGTGCTACCGCGCCAACTATTTGCTAAAACCTGTGCAAAGTGAAATCCAAACAAGGGCTCAATTCTGTATTGTAATATACGGAGAGCGCTTTGAACAGCGAAAATAAAGGTATCTTGTGATAACTAATTGTTTTTTCTCTTTTTAGCCCGCTTTGTGACGTCACAGTTTCGGAATTCTAGAACAATCAAATGTGCATTTTAAGCTTTCTGTTATTAGTATTAATATGCGCAAAGTGTCTTTTTGTACTAAATCATTGCGCTCTACAATTTTGCAATTGACATTTTCCTCCTATTTTTTACCGTTTTAGGGAAAGGAACAATAACACCGAAGTTTACCTCAAGGTGGCGCTGTAAGTGATCTTATCGTATTGTGCTTAGATGCTTCACTATATCTAAACACTACTTTTATGACTATAGCTGCCGTCGTTCTGAAGTTAAGGGTGGTGGTGGCACTTATTTAATTTGGAAGCCTGTGTTAACAATTACAATATTTAGTGGAAGCTAAATATTTTATACTAAAAAAAGAAACGTATTCAGCTTTGGAAGCTGAAACAATTTCTACGATTACTAAATTTTTTGTTCAAGATAAAGTAAATAAGCACGATATTAATATTTCAATAAAAAGATAAGGAGGGAAATAAAAATTAAGAATCGATTACTTTTATTCCAAAACGAACTAAGAACGCTATAATACACAGCAACTTCTTTTCTCCTTAAATCTTGTTGGAATCGACAGAAACCATAGCATTTAATTTGTCCGTGTCTTTTCAGGAGATAAAGGTTTTCCTTCCCTAAGATTATCAGTAAATTAAGACTGTCAGTTGATGAACGACGGTACCAGTTAGACATCGAATCAGAGAATGTTGCCATCAATTAAAGGTAATCAATATAAGCGAGGTATCACGTTTATTTGCAGAAATTGTGTTGTTTACTGAAAGGAAGACATCGACCAAATTGATGATAAGACCATAAAATTTATTTCAAGGGATATAAATGAGTTTTCTGCGTTAGTTTGCTGAACTCTCTGAACCCGGCTAGAGTGAGAATTCCATTGACCAAAACTTGGAGTGAATTTTAGCTCACGAAAACAGAATGGAATCGTGGCGTTCTTTACAGAAATTCCAGGATGTCGACACCTATGGTTGCCCGATCAATTACCAACAAAGAAAGGAGCTACATTTTTCCTTAAAAAATTCACCCAGGTGCCCGAAACCGCCTGAGTCCGGCTTCTGTCGAACTGGCAATTTGAGGCGGGCTAGGTCTCATAGGGTTAAGGGATATTGTTCATAGAGTTAGTTAAATGGTTCAAGATATGTAGTTGATAAATATAGTAAAACCCCGGTTTACCGAACTCGAGTTTTCCGAAACCCAGGTTATCCGAAATGCCTCCGAAATGGCAAATCCAATAAACACGTACAGTACTACACGGAAATAATCACGAAGGCGAGGCCTTTCTGCAATGATATTCCCCACTTTTTCCTTTTTAGCCACCCCAAGATGTTCAGTGATTGATTTTAAGAATGCTAAAATTAAAATTAATGGTTATTAATATTATTAAATACGATATTGTTTACTTGCGCCCGAACTCGTCGGTGAGAATATTGTGCCCGACGGAGCATTAACTTTAATAAAGAACGTGAGTGTAGCCTACAAATAGAGTTATGAATTCGTTTTACTCTCAAAACATTTCAGAATTGCAATCCTGCACTTAGATGCAAAATAGTAATAGAAGCTCATGGCTTAATAGAAAAAATCGTTATCCGAAACGGTTCCCCCTCCCCTTTAGCTCGGTTAACCGGGATTATACTGTAATTTAATCCATAGCTAAATTAAGCATTTTTCTGTTACACGTTCTAAGAAAATAAGGTGAAGTTCTCAAATTTAGCAAGTTTAATTCTCATAAATATTTATTTTTTTGTTTGAAAATCAAATAAGAAAATTAGAAGTTTATATTGCATTCATGAAGGTTGTTGAAATTGTTTATCAAAAACCGACACACTTCTCGTCTCTGAAATTATTTGTCTCTTTTCATTTATATATTTTTATTTATATTTACTTCTTTCATCGTTACTTCATTCATTTAAATTTACTTCTTTCATCCTTATTTCATTCATTTATATTTACTTCTTTCATCGTTACTTTGTTTATTTGTATTTATTTATTTTTTTAGTCGAGATGATAAAATTGTCTTCATTAACTTTAAAATTTGGAGACATTTCCTTCCTAATGAAAGCTTGAATTATGCGTCAGTTCTCTAAACGAAATTGTTATATATTTTCAAAATAAAACTTTCTAAAACAGATACTCCTGAAACTGTTGCGTTTTGTTTTCAGAATTGTCTATAGTGGTAAGGTTTTAAATACAATAATGGTCTTCCAAATGTTATAAAATTAATAGTAAATAAAATAGTAATAAAAATATAATAGCATTTTGAGGGTTTTAAATCATCGTAGCTCTTTACAAATTTCGTTCCTTATTTCTTTACTTTTTTCCATCGTTAAGGTATTGAAACAATCTCATATAAATCACTAAATCATGAAAATAAACAAACTATTTTTTTATTTAAATTTTTCAAAAGTATATTCTTATTCAAAAACCTATAAAGAAAAGAACATATGAAGACATGTGTTTTAAACGTAGTCTTAATCGCAGATTTTAACATTTTATTTAAGTGCATAACATTGAATATATACGTAAAAAAGCACAATTATTTATAAGGAAACAGTATATTTACATTCCAAAGCCTAGCAAAATCTTTTGTAGTCGGAATCCCTTTTTCAAATAAAGTAAGCAGCAAAACTAGTTGCCACATTCTTAACTATTTTAGTCAAAAGATAATATGTGATCAAATAAACTGAAACAAGAAGTGGATATTATAAGGACAGTGCAACAAAATGACTGTCTTTTTCCATCATCCATCATGGGTATTTACATTCTAAATTAATTGATATCAGACGTTGTGGTGTCCCTTTATTTGATGACGATATGGAAGAGCAAATCGCTAATTAAAAGTTCGGAAGAAATCACCATCCAAAGAGAGAAATTATTCAGCATTCAAAAAGAAAAGTTTCATCTCCCTTTATTTGTGTACAGTTTAACTTCAATAATCACTGCTATAATTAAGCCGTCAAGCTACGTACTGTTCACAAGTTTCAATCAGCATCGTGTCAAGACATATCTGGTAAATTACCAATATATTTGAACTCACAAAGAGACTGAAATTCTTTTAGAAAACTTAGGTTTCATGGCACATAATTCGGATGTTTGCCAAAATGCTGACAAGTGATCAAAGGGAACGGAAGACATCGAAGAATTATTTAATTACATAATAAACGTGAAGGAAATTAAAGTTTTCCTTCCATACAGTTTTCTACAAAAAATGATTATTTAGTAAATAAAACGCTTTGCCAGATTTGAGAGATATAATGAGCGCAAAATATTTGCTGTAATCAGTGAATGCATATGTCTTGTTAAGATTCTGACAGGAAATTTGGTTGATTACGGTTCCAGTACAAAAGAAATGTTGGGTTACTTTTGTAATTTGAAGCTGACTGACAAGTCAAAATATGCCCTAAAGATAACTGGCGATATATTTCTATGAATGTCGAGGTTTATTTTTGATTCCAAATTATCTGAAGCATTTATACTGATCTTGAGAAGTCAATTCTCTCAGTGATAATCTTCATTTCAGCAAAATCATAGATTATTGAGCTCCTTTGTTGGTATTACTTGAAAAGATTTTTACTTTTTAAATTTTCAGAAATAAAAATTCGCGAAATAAGATAATTTTTGGAAAAGGTATTTATTTTTCCACAGCCCAATATTATTTGTTCTTATCGAAAATTAAAAGACACAGAAGAAAAGGGAAATGAATTGAACTAGAAAAAACCTGTTGCAAGAGAGTCTCCAACGCATTTTATATCACCAATGTTTAAACAGATGGATATCAAACATTTTAATCATGCGTGAATTCTGAAACAATAATGATAACGTTAGAGGAATCATAAAGCCACTGATTACAAGATAGGCATTGACTCCTTAACCTGTCAATTGTCAGTTTTTTTTACCAGAAGTGTTGACAAAAGGGCATTTTTTGCTGTCTAAATTCTCCCTTGTGTTCTTCGCCGGGTAAAAAAAATCCCTTTTCGGCAAGCTTGAAGGCAAAGGCAGATTCCTTTACGTTAATGTTACAAAAGTCATGAAATATTACATATTGATCAATACAGACATAGCCAATGACTTTATTGTTTCTACACATTGCAGTATTTACGCTGTGATTCTGTGTGTTTTCATGTCATTTGATTTTTTGCTATATCAAGGTTTTATCATTCCATTTTTCATTCCAAAAAGTTATGATAGATTTATCGGTCAGTACATTAGTCAATTTTTTTATATCTCAACACATAATCATTCAACAGGTAGGAATCATAAAGAAATAAACATCTCAGCAATGCAAATATCTCCTAGATAACATTAAGCCAGCCTATCTGAAACAGTAACAAGAAATTGACTCTTGGCACGAATGAAGAAGGACTCTAGATTTAAAAATTAATTTATTTAATCTAGGTTATAATATAATTGTGTGAACATTACTTTGTCATATGGTAAAACCACATGACATGATACACTTAAACACTACTAAAATGGGCTCATTTAGAGAGTTAAGAGATAATAGTGGTTACTATTATCTCTTATCCCTGGTTACAGAGATAATAGTCACTAAATTCTTAACATATAAGAGAATAAAAATTATTAAACATTGTGAGTGGCAAATTGAATACGTGATTTTAAAGCATAGGATATAAATGCAGCCAATTTGAACAGCGAATTTAAATCTCCATCGACGGTTAAAACCAAATACTCAGGCAGAAAATCCCAAACAATTTTAAAGTTAAGCAGAGATTTTTCAATAGCAAAAAGGATAAAGGGAACTCTTATTTAATTACTCTTACTTTTGGCTACTTTATATTGATTTTATTAAAGAAATCATGGTCCCGCCATGTTTAGTTAAATATCAAATTAAAGTATTCTGTCAAAAAAACCTATTATCAAATTAACTATTAAAATTATTTGATTAATTAAAATTAACTATCTACTTAATTAAAGTTAAAAAATTAATTGTTACAAAACTCCACTAAAACCTTTATTATGGCTTATACTATATGCCAGCAATATTTATCTTATAATTATCTAATAATTATATTAATTTAAATAAAAGTCACTGTGGCTATGTATGTATGTTCCACATCTCCTCCTAAACCACTGGACTGATTTCAATCAAACTTTTCAAACTTTTTATTTAAGAAAAGAGAAAGGTCACCTTCAACTTTTCAAAGCCTAAAAGATGATTAAAATTTCACCTAATTAAAAATTAAGCAAGGCGTTTTCCGCAATGTCTTTCATTTCCATAAATATGTTTCTCTCATTTTAATATTTTTTTCAAAATCAATTTTAAACTGAATTCGTAACAATATTCTTGTTGATCAAAAATAATACGAAGAACTGTTTCCAGAAGGATGAATGCTAAAAGAAAATTTTAAAAGTAGACGATTTAACAATTTATATCGGGACCAGCTATTGATTTATTTTCACGCTTTAAATTAATGAATAATTAAATAGTTAATTTAATTGTTTCAAAATATTCATTAAAACCTTTCATTGACTTTAGTAATTGTTAACAAAATTTGAAGTACCTATATAACAAATAATAA
>BGPR01000042.1:1305341-1335134 GCA_013235015.1 Araneus ventricosus | reverse complement strand
CCTTTCTTGGAGCATGAACGGATTTTTTATAATAAAACTACATATAATGGCATGGAAATATTTTATCTCGAGCAACAAGGTACCAAAAATGTGTTACTATGCGGACGAAGTCACGGGCATCAGCTAGTTATATAATAACATCGGAGCATATTATCGCACAAAAACCATTTTAACATCATCTTAAAGTTCAAAGAATTAACTTTTCAATGATACCAATTTCATTTCCATGCAGCATTCCGTTTAATTTTAATTAGTTTTTGAAATTGTTTTCAAATACAATTTCTAACAGTGTTATTAATGTTACAGTTAACAATTATTCAGTGTTATTAATGTTACAGTGTTATTAATGTTGCAGTTATTAATGTTACAGTAACAGTGTTATTAATGTTTCTAACAGTGTTATTAATGTTTTCAGTGTTATTGTCGCAAGCCTTTTTTGGAGCATGCACGGATTTTTTTTATATTAAAATTACATATAAAGGCATGAAAATATTTTATCCCGAGCAACAAGCTTCCAAAAATGTGTTACTATGCGGACGGAGTCACGGGCATCAGCTAGTTATAAAATAAATTTAAAAATAGTATTTTAATGGTAGACTCAAAACTTCAAACTTGAAATAAAATGCGTGACATATCGTTTATCTCTTTAAACAGGATCTGCAAACTAATCGTAGTCGATATCTAATTTCTCTACAGTTAAAAATAAAATATGCTTCCGGCTGGAAAAATGCTTCAAAGAGCGTGAAGAGTTGTATTTTATGTTTTTTGTATAAATAAATGTACTGTTGAAAAAATTACTGATTTTTATACAGTTCCCTGTTCCTATCAGTCATATTTAGAAAAATATTCTTCACACATTAACATTAAAAAAAATAAATCTCTTTTCAGACTAACACTGACTGAGTTATGAACCTTTGAATATCGCTATTTTAGATGACTGTGACCGTATCCCTGCCTGCCTCGAGGAAGATTAGCCAGTCATCGGGAAGCCCTTGCTCGAGGAGGCCGTTGATTGGCTATAGAAGAGTGGAACTTTTTTTCTGTCTAAAATGTAAATGTGTCAAAATTTGTGTGCTGAGTATGACTAATAGAACAGGGAGACTGCATAAAAATTGAAAGATCATAATTTTTTCAGCTGTACATTTATTGACTCAAACATCATAAAATATAATTCTTTACGTCATTCAAAGCATTTTCCCATTGGAAATATATACCTATTTCTAACGGTTTAGAAATTAGCTATTGAGTCACGATTAGAGAGAATACCCTGTATTTAGAAAGTGGATACCGTACATATGTTCAGCCAGATGCTTTCAGCCGCAGTAAAATTGTAAGTATTAGGTATTGCTTTATTCATATGTTAACTATTTGCATATGGTAAAACAAATTTCTTGGTCAATAAAGGACCATTTCGATAATATTAAATTCTATCGGGACAACTGACTCATAATTTTGGGCAATCGCGATATAAAAGTTTGTCACATTTTTCTTATCTCTTTAGCTATGTATGAAAAAAGAAATGGATATCGATAAAAATATATCTTCGAAATTTTGCTGAAGATATTTTTGTAAATGAATCAATGCTTATAATGTCAGATGAAATGTTTCTGAAAATGAATAGAGGAGTATAACCCGTTAGCCACCAGCATCTTATTTATGGGAGAATTGCATTTCACTCCCGTGGGTGAACCGAATGCATTCCATTGTTTCTTTTTCGCTTTGGCTATGAAGTTAGTTTGTTTACAAAACTCCTAAACAGTTTTCAGCAGGTATGTACCATCATTTAGCCAGATTTTGAAATCAATGCAAGGAATAGAAAGTGATTTTTATTTTTTAATATTTTACTGTATTTTAAAAATCTTTTATATTTATGTAAAAAAGTTATTTAAAAGGATTTTTTGTTGATTTTTCAAACTTTTTTTTCTAAAAACATAAAAAAATGAAATCCCAAAAGAATTAATTTAATTTTACTTCACAGTTAAATTTGTCTTGGTGTTTTAAACGTAATTTAATATAAATTTGTTGAAATTTATGCCTTAAATTAATTTAGGTGTTAATGGGATAATCCAGAAGGTGATTAAGATTGTAATGTTCGGCTACCGTTGGCGATGGATGAGAGAACGCTTGGCTCAACTCCCGCCTATCGCAGGGTTGCTTTTTGTAAACAAGTCAGTTTCGGCGTCGACCTCGAGAAGCGAGGTGAGATGTTTAGGCATATTTGTGGTCGCTATTTTTAAAATCGCTCTGGCTTCTGAGTGCACCGCACTGTATCTTTTATAGCTGCCAGTGCCCTTGTTCACGAAGACAGAGGTGTCTGTAACCTATGTATCTTTTATGTGTGTTATCTGTACATGTTTATCTAAGTTCAGATATATATATTTTTCTAAAATCTGGTGTCTTCATTTCAAAGGACAGAAACATTACAAAGATTATATCATGCATTTCAAAGATTTCCATTGTGATTGTCTGTACATTCTTAAATATGAATACTCCAGGGTTGAAAAGATTATATGTGCGTTTTCTTTACCCAATGTCTTCAATTCTTTCTCTTAAATAACTACTAAATATTTATTTGACCAATTAAGAGATAGTTAGTTTTCACTTAAAATCTGAAAATGCAATTTGAGATCGGCTACTTCAAAAAGATCCCTTAATATTTTCCCGAAACTTTTCGACCTAAAACGTGAAGAACGGCGAGATAAAGCTCCATTTTTGAAGTCGAAATAAAGAGATTCAAAGGTACTCTTTACGTTTCAAACCTACCTAAAGGTCTTCAATTAGTTAACATGATGAACGATATGGGCGAAAAGCAAATAGTCCCAAGGATTCAATATCATTTTTACTTTCTCTGTACTAGATAAATCCCTCCGCCTCCCCAAAAAAACTTCATCGAGACTTTCCGCTTCTTTTGAAGTTCCCAATCAATAATTGGAAGGAATGCTACGTAAAAAGAAGATAGTGTTGCTGTACAACTTTTGAGAAAAGTTAGTTGCCAGTTAAGTAAAAAATTTCAAGCTCTTCATGGAAAGGAAAATTGGAACTAGAATTCTCCTACGGTGATTTTTAAGTATTCACAGATGAAAAATTAAAGAAAACAAAACGTTGCTTATTCCAGTCCGTTACTAAAAATTAGCTATATAAACATAATTTTCTTTGGTAATTTATCTACTTATTTCGGTATCGTGTAATTGGAAAACATCACTTGATACCATTGAGAATGCTGGACGTTAATATAACTAAACAAAAACATTGAGAATGTTATCATTATTATACATTTTTTTATTAGGAAAAGATTATTGAACTTTCAGACAATACAGGAAATATAAATGAAAGAAATTAAATTTGATGCAAAGATAAAATATACAAAACAGATATTGATTTCGTTTACTGTGGCAAAACATATGAATTGAGTGCTGGCCATGCTCATACCAAAAACGTTAAAGTTAATGACGGATTTTGAATAATTTTAATTTATGATTAAAAATAAATAAATGATTTGGATGAGTACAGTACGTGGATATAACATTATTTTTTATTTTTACAATTCAGAACTAAATTTTAACATTTCTTAATTAATTAATTTATTCATAAAATTGAAAGAAATTTAATTGAATTTTTCAGTACATATATAGTATTAGAATGATATCTTTTAGTGTTATTTTTTCAAGATTTGAAGCTTTATCCTAAACTGCCGATTTTCTTCTTGTCAACACCAGCTATTAAAATCTATGTTAATGAGTTAAATAATAATATCCTAATACTATTGAAGTGATAAATCTTCTAAATGTGCAAATCATTATTTCTTGTCTTTTTGTAACTATTTGATTAATTAAAATATATTTGAAATTTTGTCACTACAATTTTAGCTTGTCTTAGTATAATGCATTTAGCTGAGTATTTTCTTCATCTGACAGTTTCAGTGTTTGTTTAACCATTTAATGACGGTTCGGACTGTTTCGGGCGAAAAGGTGCTTTCAATTTAGCAGTAAGGAAAGCCATTTCGTTGTTAAAGAGTATTCGCGTCACATGAGCTGCTACAGACAATGAATTTGCTTTATCTTTTTGTAAGCACTCTCTTTGATGTGGTCCTGAATTGTGATGAGATCCAATTTTCATGAATCATATTGTACCTGTAAAATTGTGGAGTTTTAACATCGAGGAGAGTATTTAGTTGAAAAGAAGGATTGATCTGATATAAAAACTTGTGTGAAAAAAGCATATGAATTATATGAGAAAAAAATAAAAATGTTGGATAATTTAAATCTCCATAAGAAGTAAAAAAATGCACCGAAACAAAAAATGGTAAATTCTTATCTAAAGTAAATGGAAAAGAAATTAAAACAAGTGAGTTTATAAATAACGGATTGTTAATTCTAAATTTAAGAAAAAAATAATAAGAAGAGAGCAGACAGTGGACCAATGGAAATGAGGCGAAATTAAGGGCATGTGCCATAGACAGGTAAATAAATCAATGTCGGCGCATACGCCGAAAAATTTTCAACTCGCATCCAAAACAAATGTTCTGTTAATCTCTCTCTTGGCGACAAACAATTGGCCAGCTTAAGAATTTGATTCATCTTTTGAGTAACTATCATCTGGATGACTATCTTCAAAAAATAAAAAAACAATTTTTTCTTCTAAAAGTTCAAAAGTCTCCTTTTTAGTTAATGTTACTTAATGTTTGTTTATGTACTTCCAAGCGCTGTACAGGGAATGACTGACTAAAAGAAATATATATATATATAAATATATATATATATATCAAAACCAACATATAAACACAAGATAAAAACTCAAAAACAGTAAAAAAAGACAAAATGGCTAAATAGACAAAAACCAGAAAAAACCAAAAAATGAAAAATATCATAGCGAGCCGCTCGTCAGGAAGAGAAGCTCGCTCTTGATATTAATTTGTGCTTTTTTCTGCTGACGACAAACGAAATCCGTTAAAAAATTGCCGTCATCCCCTCTAAAAGCACAAAACAAACGAAAATGGAAGATTTCTTGAATAAAAAATATAAATACATTTAAGAAGATTTAAAAAGAATCAAATACAAAAATCCGAATACAAAAGACCTAGAATAAAATAAAAAACAGCCGTAACATAAAAAATAATAAAATAAAGCGAAATATGCTTACCATGGCCAGGAAAACGCTACCGCGATCACGAGGAGAATGAACGCCAAACCGTTGCCAAACAGAGGAAAGAGAAAGATAAGGAGAAAGAGGCTTTGTCAGTAGCTCCGTAATCACTGCTTGAGATATCGTCGCACAAAGTTTTCGGGAATACCATTATTTAAAAGTTGATCATACAAAAGCTTTAATTGTCTAGATTTTGAAATTTCGTTCGAACAAATAGATTTATATATATATATATATATATAAAAATTAATTATAAAACTAATTTTATTATTAAAATTGAAAATAAATATTTTAAAATTATATTTCATTAAAGTACAAAGCATATGAACCATTCATTAGAAAAAAGATGTTCAATAAATTCAAGGACAAGAAGTGACAATTTGAAATCAAGCGTTCAAAAGATAATCCTCACGCAGAAACACAAGCAGTCAAGAAATGGGCGCCGAAGTGCCTGAGGTGAACATATGTGTGCCTTCGTTCAATTTATATTTTTACAGATTCTATTATAGATAAGTTACTATACTTTAATTATGACTTCAATCAGACATTAAAGAATTTATAAAAAATACACAAGACTTTATTTTAATAATAAAGTATAAAAAAATATCTTTATTTTTGCTCCGCTTTCTGTTCGTCGCCGTTTTCGTGTATCACTAATTCACAGCGATAAATAAGAAAAAATACCGCACTGTGTTGCCATTTAGCGATGATAAATGAAAGCTACAGTCATAGATGTTGCAATACACGCCTTTTTCGTTATAATTTTACTTTGGAGGCAAGAAAAAAAAAATCAGGTACATATATGTGTACCTCAGGACTGAAGGGGAAACAAAGTGAGTACCCACCCTAAACTCCAGGTTAATCGTGAAATCGTAGCATTCTTTTTGCACATTTCATTGTAAAATCGCAGTATTCTTTTTGCCCGTTTCACTGTAAAATCGCAGCATTCTTTTTGAGCGTTTAACTGTAAAATCGCAGTATTCTTTTTGCGCGTTTCACTGTAAAATCGCAGTATTCTTTTTGCGCGTTTCACTGTAAAATCGTAGTATTCTTTTTGAGCGTTTCACTGTAAAATCGCAGTATTCTTTTTGCGCGTTTCACGCTGTAAATCGCAGTATTCTTTTTGCCCGTTTCACTGTAAAATCTGATATTCTTTTTTGCCCGTTTATTAGAAAATCGCAGTATTCTTTTGCGCGTTTCACTGTAAAATCAGGTATTCTTTTTTTGGCGTTTCACTGTAAAATCGTAGTATTCTTTTGCCTTTTCACTGTAAAATCGCAGTATTCTTTGCCCGTTTCACTGTAAAATCGCAGTATTCTTTAGCGTTTCACTGTAAAATCGCGGTGTTATTCTTTTGAGCGTTTCACTGTAAAATCGCGGTATTCTTTTTGAGCCGTTTCACTGTAAAATCGTAGTATTCTTTTGCGCGTTTCACTGTAAAATCGCAGTATTCTTTTTTGCGCGTTTCCTGTAAAATCCGTGATTCTTTGCCGTTTTCCTGTAAAATCGCAGATTCTTTTGCCGTTTCATTGTAAATCATGAGTATTCTTTTTTTTGCGCGTTTGCAGCTAAAATCTGAGTATTCTTTTTGCGCGTTTCACTGTAAAATCGCAGTATTCTTTTTGCCCGTTTCACTGTAAAATCGCAGTATCTCTTTTTTGCCCGTTTTCTGTAAAATCACTGTATTCTTTTTGCGCGTTTACTTTAAAATCGTAGTATTCTTTTGAGCGTTTCATCTGTAAAATCGCGTATGTCTTTTGGGCTGTTTCAGCTGTAAAATCGCAGTATTCTTTGAGCGTTTGCTGTAAAATCGTAGTATTCTTTTTTGCGCGTTTCACTTTGTAAAATCGCAGTATTCTTTTACGCGTTCACTGTAAAATCGCCAGTATTCTCTTTTGCGTTTCACTGTAAAATCGCAGTATTCTTTTTGCCCTTCATTGAAAATCGCAGGTATTCTTTTTGCGCAGTTTCACTGTAAAATCTGGTATTCTTTTTGAGCGTTTTCACTGTAAATCGCCAGTATTCTTTTGCGCGTTTCACTGGAAATCGCAGTATTCTTTTGCCGTTTCACTGTAAAATCGTAGTATTATTTTTGAGCGTTTCACTGTAAAATCGCAGTATTCTTTTTGCGCGTTTCACTGTAAAATCACAGTATTGTTTTTGCACGTTTCGCTGCAAAACCGTAGTATTATTTTTTGAAGATTTTACGATATTAGAAGATGTTGAAGCTTTATACTAAGATTCCCAGTTTTAACAATTTTAATGCATAAAAGCTCTTCTTGCTTTAAAAGCTTTTGTTTTTATTTCAGTTCAGAAGAATAAAAACAAGTTTAAATAATTTAAAACAATGCAGTTTTGTATTTTCTTGCCTAAAGCGTCGTCATCTTCTTTGCCTTAATAAGATTTAAATACACTTTTTCCTTTGAATACCTTTTATTTTAGAAAGATTCTATATTCTTGATCTTGAAATAATGATAACGCTTGCTTTAAAGTTAATATGTGTGATGGTATTGCGCTATTCAAATATTTAGGTAACTGTCTAGCGGGAATTCTTTTATTTAAAGTCAAATTAAATAGATATATGCAGCCTTTTACTAAATTTTTCTGCTTAAGTGCCTTAAGCAGAAAAAATATTGAAAAAGGTTTTGCATTGTGTTGTTAAGAACTAGATCTAAGCATATCAAAATTAGATAGATTTGTATAGCAAAGCTTCTAGTGGCTAATTTTTTTGTGTTAAGATAATGTATAGAAAGATAATTTTCTGTTTGTTCTGTTTTCATATATAACATGAATGCATTTATGAGTAGATTGCATTTAAAGCAGTAAGAACAATACTAATAAAAAAAACAAATACTAAAAAAGCCAAAATACTCGAGAGCAACTAAAAGCTAATGGAGTACATTGCTTCCAGAGCGAGCAAAATACTGATGCAACCGAAATACAAATGTAAACAAAAACTTAGATGAAATGAAAAAGTTACCCTTAGTTACCCTTAACGTCTATTTGTAGAATGAAAAATGTAGAAAAGATTTTGGTCTTACAGACTTCATCAAGGGTCACCTGCAGGCAAGGATTTAAACAAATGGGATCTTTTACGGTGAGAAGCCTGACTTTCGTCCAAAAATTGACCTCTCGTGATCCGAAAAATCCCAAAAGAAATGAAGTCGTTTAGCTGCAAAATGGTAATTAAATTTCTGTGTATGAGAGTAAAAAGAAAATTTACTAAAATATTTTAATGACTAAGAGACATATATTTATTATTTTAAAAACTTCTAAATCGCTCTTTTAAATTTTAAATTAATTAAAATTTTCATCAAAGTTATTATTCCTTGCTATTTGTTTTTAAACTGAGGAATTAAAGTTACATTTTAAAGATATATAATTTTTGCATTTGATCGTATTTTTCTCTTGTTTATAAATAATTTTAAAAAATGAGTCACAGTGACTGATAAATAAAAATAATGGCCAATTAGTTTCTGCAGCTTCTAAAGTTTTTACAAATGGGTTGGTCGACCGTCAATAAGGACATCAACTGTTTCGCATATTAACCCTCTGAGCGGTTAGCTATTTTGATGTACTAGCTTTCAAGTCTTGAAAATTTGCTTTTAAATTGAATAACTTGATCTTTATTGCATTTAGTCAAGTCTCTGAAATCTTAAGAATATTTTATACATGGTAGTTAAGAAATTATACACATGGACAAGAATACCTGCTTCTGAACTAAATATGATAAACGGAAAAATACGTCTGAAACGCTTAGAGAGTTAAGCAAAATTTATTGTTAAGTAAAGTACAAATTTATAGATTAAGGTGAAAAGACAAATTGCATTAATATCTTTAAATTTAAACCTAAGCAAATTAAATTATGGCCTTTATTTCAAAAAAGGTATTATGCTTAAAATATAATGATAATGGCATATTACATATTTTAAGTTGGAACATATTTATTAAATAAACAAAAAGGTTTTGTAATATTTGGGATATAATGAAATGACTGAAATATAAGAAAAATATACATTACTTGTAAAATTTGAATAAATTATGCCACTATTTAAGATATTATGCATAAAATTTCATAATATTTTAAATAGTGGTGTAATGGGAAATTACTAAAAATTGCTTGTAATTAGATGAGATAAAGCAGTCTAATATTCTCAGTAAATTAAGAAACTTTTGGTTGCTTCAGATCAAAAATTATTTTTTAAATGTTGTTTAAAATGGAACTTATTAATTATTATTAATTAGCGACAGAAAAAATAAAAATTAAATTTAATTTACATCTAAAATTATACTGACTAGAAACTAAATCTTTTAGATGTTCGACAAATAAAAATAAATACAATGTTGTAACTAAGTAGCGTCTTATGTTAAAATATTTATACTAATTTAGTAATAATTACTAGCAATCTAATGCTTTAATATATGCACTAATGTACTAATAATGTTCTAATAACACTGAAATTCTCCCCATACTTTCCAGTATTTGAACGGCAATTCTTCACTATATACGCAGTAAAAAATACAGAAGGTTATATTAATACGAGCTTGTTTTCAATTATCTTAGGAAGTACATTTAAAACAAAATGTCCAGTAAAGGTTTTGGAACACATTTTTATCCTATTTTTTTCAACATCAAAAGATGTTTCAAATACTTTGTTTCAACTGTTTCAAACAGATGACCTTAAAACAATTAATTATTTTCAACTTTCATTGGGATTCTTCCAATTTTGAAAGAAAATTCTGCAGAATGATAAGAAATATAGAATATTTAATTTGTTATATTGGATTTAAGTTGTCTTTCCTTCGATTTCCAAACACTTTTTTGAAAAGTTTATTAAGAAGTTGATTGAGATCATACTGCTTCTTTCTGCACAATGAAATTTCACAGGATATGCGTAAAATGGAACCCTGCAAGAATGAACTGAAAAGACAGAAAAAATAATTCTGAGAATGGTAAAATGATTTTTTTTCTTTTGATTGAATTTTTAATTCAACACTTAGTTTAGAAAGATTTATATCTATATGTTTATAACGTTTGAATTCTTTATTAGGATCATTTCAAGATAATTAGACTGTCAGGTTCAGACATCCACGTTCTATAAAATGCTTGTAAAGCGTCACATGGATTCATTATATTGGTTAAGGGTTCGTTGTTACACGGTTTAATTATTTTCCATATACTTAAACAGCATTGAAGTATATTGTCACGAAGAAAAGACAATTTTTAGAAAATAATTTGGTTTATTTACAAAATGCAAGTCAAGAAAAACAAAAGAAATGTTGATATTTAGCTTGAAGGCGAAAAGACTAAACAGAAAAAAAACAGGTTAAAATATAATCAAAGATGTAAGGCACGCGCTTAAATTTTAACATCACATGGAAAGTTCTAGAACTTTTTTAAATGATAATGTTACAGAATAAATTAAAATAAATGACGCCAGTAAATTTTTAATAACTTACAGAAAACTAATTAAATAAGGAAACATAAAGTTTTCGTTCACGGGCACCTAATTTTTATAATTTTAAACCAAGGAAAGTTAAGAAGTTTCTTTCTTTTTTTTAATGTGGCAATAATTGAATAACTGAAAATTGTTAAAAACATTGATTTTTTAAAATTAACGCAGTTGTAAATAAATATTTAACAACATGATCATCAATTCGAACGATGTGTTATAAAATTTCCGTTATAATTTAAATAAAAATATTGCTGGATAAAAAAAAAACTATTGGAGTTTATAAATAAAATGTAATTTTTGTCAATATCCTAGGAAGTTAAGTATTAGACAATTTTAATTGAGAATTTAGCATATTAAAAGTCTTCGATGTTTTAAAATTGATATATTTTAATTTAAAAGATATTTCTTTTAGGTGTGAAACTTGCACTTTTTGTCTTTAATAAGTTATCGTATACTCAGATAGCTTCGCTGAAAAACACTTCTTGAACTATGTGGATAATTAAGGAATAAAAGCAAGAGCGTCAGCCCCAACAGAGCGAAAAAGATCAATATAATTTATATATCGCTCTGAAAAATTATGTTAGGTCTCCAGAAAATGAAGAGTAAAATTATATATTTATTATCTTCACGCATTATTTTCGTTAATGATCAGGATTTCGCATTCAGGCATAAATGGCTGAATTTAAGGAGGCTTTACTACAAATTTGCTTTCGTTTCTTCATTTTCCATACACTCAGATAGCTTTGCTGAAAAACACTTCTTGAACTATGTGAATAATTAAGGAATAAAGGCCAGAGCGTCAGCCCCAACAGAGCGAAAAAGATCGATATAATTTATATATCGCTCTGGAAAATTATGTTAGGTCTCCAGAAAATGAAGAGTAAAATTATGTATTTGTTATCTTTACGCATTATTTTCGTTAATGATCAGGATTTCGCATTCAAGCATAAATGTATGAATTTAAGGAGGCTTTACTACAAATTTGCTTTCGCTTCTCCATTTTCCGGTTTGAAAAATTTCGACATTGATCTTTGCATAGATACTAGGCAGGTTTGGCAAAACGATAATTCCCATCTGTGAAAATATTGTTTCATATTTTGTAAGATACTATTTAACATATAAAAGAGGTTTTTATTTCGATATCAATATAAGAAGCTTTTTGAACATAAGCGATCAAAAATTTCCATTTTGTGATTATAAAATTAGATTTTTTATAACTATTTTTTATAGCTATAAGAAATACTTTAACTTTTTAGCATTGGGATCCTTCAATCAAAGTATTGTCCCTTCATAATGTTTATCATTTCTTTTGATAAGCTAATTACAATTAGTTAGATTCCTTATAGGAAGTCTACCTATTGCAGTGGTTTTCATGACACGACTTCTGGAAAATTTCTACAGATCTTCACTGATCATGACCCCTAGAACCCAAACCTAAATTATTTATATATATATATATATATATATATATATATATATATATATATATATATATATATATATATATATATATATCTCCATGCTATTTTTCAATTCATTAAAAATTGTCTTTTTTTTTGTCCCTTGTTTCTTGTTTGAAGTAATTTTGATTGAAATTTAACCAGCATGGATATGTTGTAAGGATAGTGAAAATGTCGGTCGAGTTCGTAGATGGGCTATTCAGCTCAAAGGGGGTGGAAATGGTGGGGGTTGGAAATTTTCATTTTCCCATAATTCCTTTACAATTGAAAATAGAAAAAAAATCAAATTAGGCGAATTATTGCCTTATCATAACGAACAATGTCTGCATTTAAACCTTTTAGATAGCTACAATTCCTTATAAGTTATGAGCTGAAAAGTGATTTTCCCTCCCTTCCCCTACTCTCACCCAACTTAAATTACGTTTTAACCTATGCATGTTACCCCTTGTTGGAAAGCTCTCGTCATTTGCGGTCTCTTCCATGGAAATTGTGGGGACTGAAAATTTCATTTTCCCATATTTCTCTTACGATTGATGATAGAGAGAAAATTAAAATTAGGCGAATTATTGCCTCTTCATAACAAACGACTTTTGTATTGAAACTTTTTTTATAGCTGTAATTTTTTAGATGTTATGATCTAAAATACCATTTTTAATCCCCTCCCCCATTTTATCATCTCCCCATAGCTCTGTTACGACTAAAGATAGAAAAAAATTCAATTATTCGAATTATCACCTTATCATAACAAACAACATTTATATTAAAAGTTTTTGTCAGCTAAAATTGCTTAGAAGTTATGAGCTGAAAAGCGATATTCAATTCCCAACCAATTTATCATTTCCCTGTTACGATTGAAGATAGGAAGGAAATTTCAATTTGGGAAATTATCACCTAATTATAACGAACAACGTTTATATTGAGAGTTTTTTTGATAGCTACAATTTCTTGGAAGTTATGAGCTGAAAAGCAATGTTCAACCCCCCCCCCCCAATTTATCTTTTCCCCATAGCTCCGTTACGATTGAAGATAAAAAGAAAATTTTAATTAGGGGAATTATCACCTTATCATAGCAAACTACTTTTATATCGAATTTTTTTTGACAGCAGGAATTACTTAGAAGTTATGAGCTCCCATCAGCGCAATTCACTTCCACTTTTTATTCGGTAAACAAGCTGATATACCTGGTTCAGCTCCGGATTAAAGTGCTTTCATGTCTAAAATTTTTAATGCAAAAATTACTATTGTATAAAAATTATAATACACATTTTTTTTTTCTGATGTAAAACGTTTTTAATTAAAATGAGAATATCAGTTGAAACAGACGATTTTTAAAAACAGCCGTTTTCTCCATAAATTATTATTTATTATATAGGTACTTCAACTTTTGTTAACAATTACTAAAGTAAAAGAAATGTTTTAATGAATATTTTGAAACAATTAAATTAACTAGTTGATTATTCATTAATTTAAGGATTGAGAATCAAATCAATAGCTGATCCTGTTATAAATTGTTAATCGTCTACTTTTAAAATTTTCTTTTAACATTCGTCCAGAATTCTGTTAATGTATACTGGCAACTATATATATTCGTATTATTCTTGTTCTTCAACAATAAAGAATATTGTTACGAATTTTGTATAAAATTAATTTTGAAAAAATATTAAATGAAAGAGACAAATTATATGGAAACGAAATTTTTGTCACTGAAATGCTAATTTTTTTTACATTTAATAAGGTGTAGAAATAGTTTGGTGAGATAATTCTTTCCAAAGATATCGCGGAAAAATGCCTTGAAGACATCTGAAGTGCAAGGAAAATTGTTAAACAACGAAAAATACTTCACACGGAATGTTGTTTACCAAGAGGTGTTTTTAATAAAGAAATATGTAAATAAAAAAAATACTTCCTGTCATAAAAATGTTTATTTTATTTGTTTTCAATCAATGTTCAACATTTCTCTCGCATGTATATCTATTTAAACACGTCAAATTTGACGGGAAGTCTCTCGAATGAAGAGGCAATTTGCACCCGTCATACCATGTTTCCTAGTTAAAAAAATATTAAACAAAACTTTTCTAGTTAAAAAATAACAAACAAAATTTGACCCTCTCCTCAAAAAGGTTCGCCATCACTGGCGTATAGTAACAGCTGTAATTTGAAGCTTAAACTGTTTTAATAGTATAAAGTTTTATTTACAGTCAGCTTAGATAATAAATATCACCATGTTCTTTTACATTTATTCTATGAATGCATATTAATTGGATCATTAATTAAAATTTCTCAATTGCTCTTAGCTGCAGATAACAAATTTAAGCTTAACTCGACATTCCTTTTAATATTAAAGAATGAAAACGTGCTTGACAACCACAGCTCCTCAGCCCACCCCCAACTTCAACCCTCTCGCATCGCTAATAACTGAACAGGACGGCAGCAAGTGTTGATAGGATTTCGCAATTGGGTCCGAGCGCAGGTGAAAATCCATTTACCGGAATTTCCTGCATTCTAGTCTGCGTATATTCTATGGTGCTTTTAGAAGTGAACGTGTGGCAATCATCTCAAAATCGGCTGCTGCCAGGTATTCGAATGAAGAGGGGTATTTTGAGTGGCTCACAGCCATAAGGATGATTGAAATCAGCGTCTGGTGATGGGAGATGCTTGAACAAAAAGCACGAGTTGAATGAGGCTCTGTTCGTCATTATCTGTCCAAAATTAGATTGGTTCTGGGAGGTTCGGTGATTTAAATATTAGAATGGATTTAACAGAGAAAGTAGAGCAAAGTGAAATGAGGTAACAGATTCAAAGAATTCCAAACTTAATTCAAAATTTCATAAGGTAAAGTTTATAAAGTTTCAAGTAAAGTTAATAAATCCAAATAATTAAGTTTAACATTTTAACTTAATTATAATAACTGCTCAACATTTTTAATCTTTAACGCTGGCATGATATATACTTTTTGCGAAGTAAAAAAATATTCACGTCTTAAAACATCATACTATTCTTTTCCTTTCAGAAGCATACAGTTGGTAATGATGATAATAAATTATTTCATTAATACAGTGAAACCTCTTCGAACGGCCACCCCTGCATAGCGGCCACCCCTCTTAACGGCCAATTTTTCGTGGCACGGATTTTTCGGCCCATAGACCTAATGTTAAAATAACCCCTAGCAACGGCCACCCAACCCCTCTGAACGGTCGCCGGGAGGGCTCGCCCATCCCATTTAACAAACGCATCGGTTAGAGATGAACTATTCACCTCTTATATTGGGTTGGGTTCCGGCGAATGTTAACATAACGTGGAACCCAACCCAACTGGGGTACCCAGAATTTCACTTTAAAACTGAAAAACGAACTTGAAAAAATGGTTTTTTTCCTAAAAGGGTAAAAACTTTAAACAGTCACAAATTGTGTCTTTTTCAAAAAATGTAAAAAATTATTAAATAAAGTACTATTTTCTCTTTAGATAAGTCTCAAACTTCATTTTAAATAAGAAATACGTGTCAGACTTGTTTATATTATGTATTATAGCAATTATCTTGTAACTGTAACGAAAACCCTTTTGAGCGGCCACCCCCTCCGAGCGGCCAATTTTTCTCGGAACGGAGGGGTGGCCGCTCAGAGAGGTTTCACTGTATTAAGAACGGGAGAAATGGATGTACACTAACCTACAAAATTCGAGATACATATCATTTTTTTGTGCTAATTCACGAATATGAAAGTTTGGTCTAGTTTATTTTAGTTGTATTATCGTCCTGTTTTGAAGTAACCCGAGGGCTATTTTGGAACGGACCTCGTAATTTTGAACCACAGTCAGATGACGAGGATAACACCTGAACTAGTACCACACAGAAGAAAACTTCCACACCACACCAGGGAGAAGACAATTGACCCCTAGGTATGATATGACATGAAACAAGCCCAGTACACGAAGGATATTCAGTGGAATCGGGTTTCGGGCCTGGACCTTCCGACTCCGAGCCCAGCACCTTACCACTACTCCAGTAGCACAAAAATATTATACATTATTGCACGATATTGAACAATATTCGCAATATTGTATAATATTGTAAAATAACATATAATGCCATATAATATCGAACAATATTGTACAATATCGTGCACCTTTTTGTGCTACCTGGGTAGGCCACCGCGGCCTCCATGAATATGAAAGGAAACGCGATACTGATTCAACTGTTTGTTTTCCTCTTATTTGTAGTATTTTACGCTGTTTTCACATATCGAATAACTTACTGATTCATAATTAAAACTGTTCATAACAGTCTGTTTTTTTGGGGAAAATAATCTCTTTTGCAAATCACAATGAATTAAATGAACTTCTTTAAGGACTATATATTCCCTTAGCTGCAATGCATTCTTGGCATTACCTTTCCATCTTGGAAAGGTAATGCCAAGGTATCATAATATAATGCCTATACCTGTCAGATATCTGAGTTCTTCAGAACAAAAAGGGGACCAGCGTAATTATCCAGAAAGATTCCAGCTGAAACTATTTATAGAAGTGTATGCGGTTGCCCTGAACATTATAAATGAAACCTGCACTTTCTGCAATTGGACAGAGTTGTTAAAATTTTTCGAAATAAACATTTTGAGGTATTGCTGTTTTTTCAAAGTGTCACAGAAAAATCTCTAATGCTGCACTTTTCCAAAATTAATTGTTGCATATCAAGTAGCCTGTTATGAAACGGATTGAAGTTTATTTAATTTTACATAGGAAGTCGCACATTTAGTACAAATCAATTATCTTTCAATCACAAAAATTAATATGAAATTCATAAAATGATAACTGCTTCCTGATTTCATAATAACAATGTTATTATGATATTGGCATGAATATGCTAAGTTTCAATTACACTACATTAATCTGTTTTTCTTACATATTTTCAATATGAATTTATAAATCTTATCAATGGTTAATAAAAAATAAGAAATTTGTGATTACAGTTTTTTCACAAGGAGTACCAAAATTAAGACGATATTTCCTTGTTCTTATGATTGATATATTTATGTATCGGTCACAATATATTTGTATGTCGTTATATTATCGAGCGATATCTTTATATATCACAAATATATTTTCTAGCCTTTCAAAATTCAACTGCATTGAAATAAATTTCATTAAAGTTCCAATCGAACCGATAATCAAGAAGCTATTCAGCCATGTTAATGAGAGCTTATTTTATTGTGTACATACAAATTACAAGTCAATTAAAATATATTCATATTATTTCTGGAATAAAAAAAAAATTGCGTGGTTAGTCCATTCAAATAATAAAAAAAAACCAGTCGGCAAGTCGGAAGGCAAAGGTTAGGTCCTTTAGTCCGGAGATATAGGAAAAGAACATTTAGCCCTCTATTTTCATAAGGATTAGAGCTGCAAGAATTAAAGAGGGTGGAAGAGACTGCAAATGACGAGAGCTTTCCCATAAGGGGTAACATGCATAGCGGTTGAAAAATATTTTAAGTTGCGGGAGAGGAGAGAAGGAAGGAAAAAACACTTTTCAGCTTATAACTTCTAAGCAATTGCAGCTATCAAAAAAGTGAAATATAAAAATTGTTTGTTATGATAAGGCAATAATTCGCCTAATTTGAAGTTTCTTTCTATTTTCAATTGCAAAGGAATTATGGGGAAATAAAAATTTCCACCCCCCACCATTTCCACCCTCTTTGAGCTGGAAAGCCCATCTACGAACTCGACAGAGATTTTCATTATCCTTACAACATATCCCATGCTGGTTAAATTTACATGAAAATTACTCCTGTTATCGTGTTCACAAGATAACATGGGCAAAAGCAATACATATATACTTAAACGTTTGAACGAAGGGTGGTATTGGGTTCTAGGGGTCATTATCGGTGAAGATCTGCAGAATTTTTCCGGAAGTCGTGTCATGAGAACCATTGCAATAGGTAGACTTCCTATAAGGAATCACCCTAACATTAAAAGATATTCAAGTATTTTAATGCTATGTTTGAGCAAATTATTTTTAAATTTTTCACGAAGGAAGGTGAATTTATTTAATTTTTAACCATTTGTCTTTATTCTGAGGATAAGGAATTTTATCTTTCAGAACTATGACATATTAAATAGTGAATGTTTACTTAATTTTATTGACAGATAGAAGGCCATATAGATAATCAAATTTTTAAAGTTACTTTGAAAATATAAGACTTCTTCAATTTTTGTCGATGTAACTGGCATAATGACATATAATACAGAGTTTTATGTCCGTTATGAATTTGAGATAATTCAGCTTAATCCTATAGTTTAGAATGAAAATTAATTTCTAATCTACGTATGAGGAAAATGGTGAGGCAGCTATAAATTTAATTAAATTTTATGAGGCTTACTCTAGAGCTGTAATTACTCGTCGTTGGTACCTTAAATAGTTAAAATTTACCCCCTTTTGCGTGTCTTGTTACATTTTATCTTAATTTATAGGTCAGAGGGCAGTTAATATTTGATGAAGCGTCAAGAAGATGATTTAATTTATCCTTTTATTACGTTCAACCTCATTAAAATAACTATTCATGGATTTTTGGATAAAGATGCTGAAATAACATGAAATTAGAAATATTCTTAATTGTTTCAAGTGCTTACTGTGGAATTTTGACTAACAAATCTAGAATGGCTGTCAGTGTAAATTAAATGGTGCAAATTTGTTTGGTTGTGAATTTTAATGAGAGAAAGATTCTTGAACCGAATCATTAGGTTCTGATAAATCTTGAGTCTTTCCAATTTTAACGTAGGACTACGTTCCTCCCATTGGGGTCTCAGGAAGGAAATTGATTCACACACCAGAACGCCACAAAACTTGGTATTGGAGATCCTCTATATCTCGGTAACTACATATGTTAAAAACATAAATAATGTCTAATGTTAGAGATAAAGGGCAACAACAGAAGTTACAACAGAAAATTTGAAAATCGGAATTGTAGTTCACAGACTACTGAGTCGCAAAGTTGGGCAAAAGTACGCATGAATTGGTGACGCGATCCTCTATATCTCGGTAACTACATATGTTAAAAACACAACTAATATCTTATTTTAGAGACATAGGGTAACAGAAGAAGTCACAAAAAAATACTTAAACTTAAAAACTTACGTGAAACTTTGAGAAACAAAAGAGTTACGTGAGTAAAGTAGTCCTACGCCTTTAACATCAGCGGCTGTTTGAAAAGGCAGCCTACGGTCATTTTTTTCATTCTATATTTCTAGGCTTATATATATTACTATCAGTGAAAATATTTCTAGTATCTGTGTTTCTGTACGAAAAAACCTAAGGTTTATCTATGCATCTAGTGAAGTGAATAGGTATTTATATTTAAAAAAGTTATCTGAATTTAAATATCTTAATCATCTACCATGAGATTTTGATTCAAAATAAATGACGTCTCCGCTGAAACAAATTGGGAGAAATATAGGGTGGTCATAAATTATTGGACCCTTTTCAAAAATTAATATAAATAAACCCTATAATGTAGTAACTTTGTGTTTTTTAATGAAATAGTAGCTCAAAAAGTTTTTTCAATAGGTAACGAGGTTGCGGAGCACTAAATCTGCGCAATCCAACGCAGGTGTCAAAATGGCTACCATGTAGCAAAAGTCACGTCTGGCACGTTTCTGGTTCCACGAAAGCAAATCAATTGTAGCAGTTCAAAGAATTATTTGGTAAGAGTATCGAAATTGTCGGTCTCCAAGTATGAACTCCATTAAGAGTTGGTATGAGCAATTAAGGAGTGAAAGTCTCCCTCACTGATGCACATTTCCTGTTCCCGTATTTGCGTTCTCAGCCACCAAAGCTTTTTTGCCGTTCCTGCCGTATGTCTACTCTCAGCCACCAACATTTTTTTATTATTCACGTCGTATTTCTGCTCTCAGCCACCAAAGTCTTTTTACTATTCCTATCGTATGTCTACTCTCAGTCACCAAAGCTTTTTTACCACTCACGTCGTATTTCTGTTCTCAGCCACCAAAGCTTTTTTTACCTTTACCGTCGTATTTCTGCTCTCAGACACCAAAGCTTTTTTACCGTTCCGATCGTACGTCTGCTCTCAGCCACCACAGCTAAAAACCACACCGATCTTATATTATGCTAAGCCAACAAGCTTCGGAGATGCATATAATTCGAAATAATATTTTACAAATTGCGTTTAAGTGTAACTGCGCTTTTTTGCTTCTTAAAATATTTTTTTTAAAATTTTTAAATGGCAATAAGAAAGTTATGAAAGAAGTGTACCGTGAAATTGAAAGTAGCATATTGAGGGCGGAAGAAGCCAAGTTAATTATTTTTGCGACACATGTTCTCAAAAACCAGGGTTTCATGTTGGAGACGGCTTTGAAAGATACCACACGATGGAGAACTGTAAAATATAATTGATACATAAAATTAAAACATGTTAATGCGTTACATTTATCTAAAATGTACAAATGAATCAATGAATTTTGTTATCCTTCATAATCTTGCATATTATGTATTACAATTCGCTCAACGAAAATTAACTCAGACCTGCATGATACCTATGTATAAACTTTATACGACTGCAAAGGGTTAATAAATGGATTTAATTAAGTAGTGAAAAGATTTAGTCATAGATTAGTTAGATTTTAGATAAATTTTCAAAAGAGTTAGGTTAATTTTTATTCTCAATTAATTCCTTTTGATTTCATGCCTATAAAGCTTTAAAAGAATTATGTTCAATTATGAGAGGGAACAAGGAATTTGTTTAATTCAAGAAACAAAGAAATCCATTAAAACAAATACCTTATCTGCGTACGTAAATTGAGGGTAAGGAACTCACAAAAGGGGCGACGCAGGGCCCCCCGTCGGAATGCTGTGCCCCCCTCGTAGCGGCAAATTTTTGTACTCCGTTCACGCAATGACTATTCAACTAGTAGATAAATAAAGATATGGTGAAAATTTGAGAGGGTCATCATTACGCCCGTCCCCTTGTACAGCAGGACATGCCCTCTGTAGAGGCTATTCCTGCCCCCTTCGGACAGACCGTGCTCCCCCAGTCGGGTGGACTCTAACGCCACTCCTGCTTAAGAATTCGATAAAATCTATAAAAAGAAACAAATGAGACATTAATTACAATCTCTTAAGTCATATAAGTTAATCTAATTTTATCTCCTGAGAAGAATGCAATGTTTTGATTACTTTATCAATTTTGAAAAGCTTTCTTGCAATTGATATATTATTTTATTTAGAATCAAAGCATTAATTTTAAACAGTTTTGTTTTCAAATAAAATATTCTTTCCTTTTCTCCTCTGTATTTGTGATTATTAGGAACGCATTTTATTGAGATGTTTACAAATGTTTCTAAATGGAAGATTTATATTTAGTTAGATAATTGTGAAATATTCTATTCCAAAAAAATCTCTAATGGTATATATGAATGCTAACAAAAGTAAAGGAAAAAAATTAAAAAAAAAGAAATGTAATAACGTAAGACCATCTAAAAGACATAATTTTTTTAAGTCATTAAAAAAAGATTTTCTTTTTACACATAATTATAATTCAAACACGGTGAAACCCTAATATACATGTATTTGTACTTTTAAATGATACATTCTATTGAACTTAATTAACAAAAAAATATACGCAATAAAAGATTATGCAAAAAACGAAATCTAAACATTAGAATAAAGATATCCATATAACGAGCCTAATTTATGAACATTAGGTCCATTTAATGTTATTAGATTTCTTCATTTTGAATATATGAAATGATGTTTAAGATTAACGATAAACCCATATTTTATGCAAAATAATTCTTGAAATTGGTATTCAGGCTGCTGTATATTAAAACATTGCGAAAATTCCAATAACATTGACAATATGGAGCTTGTTTTTTTCTTTGCAAAATTCTTAATATAGCGTATCAGAACGTAACAGGATTATTAAGGAAAATATTTATAAAGTATTTTATAGTCGAAGTAGCGATTAAGTTTTCCAGGAGCTATTGCAATTTTAAAATTTAAGTCTATTATTTATTTAATGCTTCTAATAAATAATTTGTCGAGGAAATTATTTATCGAATAATAATGATTTTTATGAATTTTCAAACAGGAAAGGGCTTTTATACTGTGCACTGACAAAACAATTTCCATGGGAATATAAGGATACTCATTTTCGTATTAAAAAATGCAGACTTAGACTCATGATCTTTTTTTGTAAAAAAAAGTTGTTAAGAAAAGAGATTATTAGAACGGTACAATTTTGATTATCCGAGATTCTATCAATCGAGCTTTCTTCTGGTGCCAGAAAATCGAACAGCGCTTTTCATTTTTTAATAGAGACAACTAATTTTTCAGAATTGTCGAAGTTGGTATTGGGGATTTTCTTGGATTTTTCCCGATGCGAAGGCTTGAAAAAGTTTGTTATCGGTAGTTGATCGTAACTCAAGGAATTATTTAGTGAAAAAAAATAAAATAAAGATTTCATTCTTAAGAACTTTAATAGTGATGTGAAGAAATTCCGTGCATTTTCATGAAAAAGTGGCACTGTCAATGTGTTAGAAAATTTCTTGTTGTTGATCAGGGGAAAATATTCTTCTGAGAACACCCTTAAGAAATCATAGGGAAAATGCAAAGGAAAAAGGGAAAATCAGTAACATTCACAGATCCTCTTGTCAAAAACGCATGTAATAAATTTGATAACTAATAAAAGAGTTTTTTAAAATGCTAATACGTTGTAGTATTTACGGATTTATCTTTATAATTTCAAATAAACAATTTGGGAAAAACCTTCTCAAAAGAAAAGAAATCATAATTTGAATTTAAGTCTCTATTAACCGAATTTTCCATTATCCGAGATGATTTCGATCGATTAACATACAAATCTGTCCATATTATGCAACAAATTGCGCCTATGGTCATTGTTCCGGATTATTTATAATCGTAATAGTCTTTCTTTAAACTGTTGACTGTTTCTTTAAACTCTTAACTAGCTACGTCACCCGGCATTGCACGGGCTATCTCGAATAATGCGTCATTCCTTGACGGAGAGAAAAAGTGAGGTCATGTGACACATGCCCAACATTCTCTCCTAAATAAATAAGGAGAAAAGAGCAGTTCAATCATTGCGTCCGCGTAAAGGCTTCAAAATATACTTTTAAAAAATCGCAAAAATAATCTTTATTTTGTAAAATTACGATTCCGGAATTATTTTTTGTCTGACTTTAGTACGGAAGGAATGAGATAACCCAGCGTTGATCGGAATCCGTATTTTTTCATGTGCCCGCCTCAAGTTTATATGCACATGAAGCAAGATGCACCGAGTACATGAAATCTAAAAGTGAAACCTCATAGAAAATAATAGTTTTAGTAAAAACCCTATATGAGCGATTTAATTTTCCCTGTTTCTTTATATCAATTACCAAAACCCACACAAAACTCTATCCACATTGACTTGTTGCATTGTTCAGGTTTCCATATTGCAACAATACATTTTTTTTATTTCTGTCAGCGTCACTTTTTTATTGTTGTTGTAACAATGTTCTTTAAAGTAAACGACTTCAACAATAAAATAAATTTTGAATTGCGCTGTAACAATGAAAAGTATTGTTATAAAGTATCCGAAACAATGAAAAGTATTGTTGTAAATTAGTTTTTAATTAATATCTTTTTCACTAATTAAAATTTCGATATTTAAATGGCCGAAATGGATTCCTTGAATTATTCCCCATCTTTTGGTACTTTCCACGCGCTTCTCCATTCGGCGGTTCGTGAGAAGATAGAAGGACATACATACGTTTGTTTACCTTCGAATTTTAATAGGATAGATTGTTTGATTTTAGTGTTTAGTGTTCTGGCAACAGTTTATGTTCTGCTTCTTGTTCGTGAAGTTGTGTGATGTCAGATATGTCCGTTCTATTATGTATCTTTGTTCAATAAATGTCGAATAAACGCTGTGTTTGTGATGCGAAGCCAGTACTCCTTGAATCCGGCTTTAATATGAAGGAATTTGACAATACACTCATTATAGAAGCTCTGATAAAATGATTTTAAACTATGAATTAGTGGTTTTTCGGTGAGGAGTTAAAAATTAAAATGCCCAAAATGTTCCTACAACTAACTCTTTTGGTACATTTTATTAAAGTCAGGTGATCGTTAATGATTCTACGAACTTCTAAGCCTGTAGTTATTCGCAATATCACTTAATCACGTGGATACCAAATTGATCCTTAAATTTCTGTTAAGGACTCTATCAAAACTCAGAGTGGCTCCAATATACAGCAAATTAAGTCTACAACGCGGATTAATTTACGCGGGGACTTGAGATGACTTTTGTTCCATAAAGTACGAAATAAAGAGGCTGAGTCTGTTCATTAAAGCATGGATGTCTTCGATTCGCTATAAAGTAGGATATAGCTGGAGTTAAGTCTTTGTTTAAAGAGAAAGTCAAGTGGTGTTACCGAGTAAATTGCACCTTAATCGGTTGACGTTATCGTTCTTTCTGATTAGTTATGAATTTTCATATATCTTTAAAAGCAGCATATCCAGGAAAATTCGTTATCTAAATTGTATGCTGATAATAAAATATAATTGAAGTTATATTAACCCTTTATTTCCTGACGGTACTTAAAAGTACTACTTGAATCACGCTTATATCTTCGTAATCTGACCGTTTTTCCTGACAGTATTCACAAGAACAGGAGCAATATAGCCTTGACAGCAAGCAGTAAATGGCAGCTGAAGGCAGGAATTAAATTTTTTAAATTATCAATTAAATTAATTAAGCTATTTTAATTAATTAAAAAAGTTTTAACCACTTTCCTGGGGATATTCTGCAACAAAACTTATCTAATGATGCCAAAATAAAATTGAAAAGTTGCTGGTAAGTTAATTCGGTAAATAAAGGTTTAATACACTAAAAAATGAGATTGTATTATGCGAAAAGATATTGGAGCTGATCTATACTTCTGATTAATTAGGTATATTATTTTAAACAATATTTGAAAATCGAAAATATATTATTCAAGAATCGAAGAGATTTTTATTTGAACTATTTGCTATCGTTATTATTCAAACGCAGAAAACAGTATAATAATAATAATAATAATAAACCCACGATTTTTCACCCACAAAATTATAAAAACAGAGAAGTTTTATATAAATGCATACCGAAACAAGTCATTTTTACTTTCTCGTATACGAAGTATACAAAGAGAAAGTATTGTAATCGTCAAAAAATTCGAACTCGAGATTTTGACAAATCTCCGCGTTTTAGACCTCCCTGAGTCCGAAAAACACAATTTTAGAATTATGTCAGTGTGTCTGCCTGTTAACGCGATAACTCAAAAATTATTAGAGCTACGGGGATGAAATTTGGTATGTGATATTGACACACAATTTGTAAGTTTCTGTCAAATTTTGGACAAAATCCGTCTAAGGGAAGAAGTCTGTCTGTTCGCTTTCATGTGGACACTATAATTCAAAAACTTAAACAGCTAGATGGATAAAAGTTGGTACACAGTTTTATCATCAGGAATGTAGGTCCATAAAAGATTTTGTGCCAAATCCGTCAAAGAGTTGACTGTTTGTCGGTCTGTATTATCGCATACTTCTAAACATTATAATTCGTAAACCCTATGGATTTGATGAATAAAAATTGGTATGAGGCCTGTTAACATTAATTGAAGATTCGTGCTCAATTTTCGTTTCAATCGGTTGAACAAAAGTATTCAAATCGCCTATTTGTCTTTTCTCATCACATAATGACGCGAGGTCGTTATTGCGTAATTGCGCTAATCCTTTGCGCTTCTACCCTCGCCTTTCGCCTCCAAGCATCCGATTCCCAAGCTTTTTATTCTCCACTGCATTAGGGACGCTTGTTCTTTTTACTGCCTTTTAGCTTATTTTTTCTTCACATTTGTTAGGAGTATACGAGAAAGTTTAGGGGAGACCACTCCCGCTGGTTAAAATAGACGTGGGGTTCAAACACACAGGGCAACCGTGACAGGAATTGGAAGACTTACCTGCCAAATCGGTGAGATGCCATCTGTCACCATGACCGTCTGTATCATTGATGGTCCAAAATGAGTTTCCACATGAATACAGTTGCCATGTAGTTTCAATGTCATAGGTGTTTTGGAAAATTCGTAACCCATGTCCACCAGGATTTTCGTAAATGCTCAGTGTTCCAACTCCTCGAGTGACAACTGGAAGCTTTAAGCTTTCCACCAATCCAGAGCAGACATCCACATCCAAGATTCTTAACATTATGCGAGAATTGCTGGCATAATAATTCAAAAACAATTTATATGTTCAAATGGGTATTAGAGCTCTTTGACTGTGTAATTTTTGTAAATAATTAACTTTTTTTGAATGGATGTGTTTTGATTTTAACATTGTTAATAATTTGCTGGCAACAGCTTGATATTTTTGTTCTGAGAGTGTAAATAAATTAGAATCGTTTATAAAGGCGGTCGTCAATAAAGTAGTTTGTTTTATAGTGGCTTTCTTTTATTTGAATATGATTATTGCACAATAATTAGAGTTCCAGAAACCGTATCCCCATCTATCAAATCCCTCCCGGCCTGTGAAAATTGAGGTAGGCGTAGACTTTTTGATTTATTGACTTTAAGCTAAATTTGTGTTAACACTCATGAATGGATTTGTGTCGAAGGTTATAATTTGGTATATCTCCGTGTTCAGAATATCCTATTTGTTTTTAACACAGTCAGTATCTTCGGCCAAAAGTCAGTCATTTTCTCTAGAAACCAAATTAGATTCATGAATCTTAACATAAGTGACTTTGCTATTCTTTAGTATTGTGATCTTTTTCTTGTGCTGAATTAGGAAATCATATGGAATCATGCAAGTGAGGTACCAAAAGCCACAAAAGGGACTTTTTTAAGTAGTCACTAGTTCCGAGGTAGGAACCAAACTATTACTTTTATAATAATAATCGTTTGAAATGGTCCCCAGATTAAAGGTAGCAACCAAGTAATAAATTTTTCCGTAATTTTCTCGAAAACGTTACTTTTCTTTCAAATCAACACTCAATTTGATAGTAGGGTAAATCGGGGCTGGTTGGTTATAGTGGCACGTTGACCCAGTGGCGATATATTTAAAACTTTCAAGTAAAGAACTCTGTCAGTATATCCAAGCGTGTGTTTTCCCGCCTGCCTTCTTTCATATTAGCGTCATTGAAGAAACAGCGTCCATTAGAGAACCAGCTAGAATTTTCAAATTTTTGCTTATGTGATTAAATTTCCTCACCTATAAATAATCACTTATTTATTTTGTTTGTAGATTAAAATTTCCATTGTTATAAATAATATTCGGAAAAATAATTGTTTTTAGCTACTGTAGGGAATGTTAGTTTATTGAAATGCTTTTAGAAGAAATCGCTACACCGATGAGAAACAAAAATGACGATATGGATTTAGTTGGCCCATTTCGCATGCATCACGTTTGCTCCCACATGAATCACGAATTACTGGCAAAACGATATTTTAAATTTGTTTTCAATGTAGTGATGGAAATGATATCGAGGAAGACAGTTTCTGTTTCTAACGCAAAACTCTTAAATTTTGTAACTTTGTTCTTTTAGAGCTTTTTCTTCGCATAATTTTACATTTTTATAATTCTATGCTTCATCAAGGAATGGTGTATGAAAGATATTTTTCTTTAGTCTATCTTGTGTCATCGTTTGTACACTGTAAAAAATATCCGTTTTTTTCCCGGACTTTTTCCGTATATTTGACGATTTAAAGCTGTTTTGTTGACAAAACGGTTTTTCACCGTTTTTCGCTCCAGCCATAAACGGTTTAAAACCGTCAGTTCAAATTCTATTTTTCGTCATACGGTATTGCTTTCCGTATGATAACTTTCCCTTTTCTTAAATATAATTTTATTGCATTCATTTCATGTTTTAATAGGGTTCCATCTCCGCTATTGTTTACACATGTTGCAGTAACCTGTTGTCACTCATGAAAGCTAACCTTAAAACACGTGTTCTGGCAATAGTTGATTTTTACCATATCTAGGTGGCACCACTAGAGCTATAGTGACTTTAAAACTCAAATAGATTATTTTTACCTCATTTTCTGAAGTCTCCGGTGGTCTAGTGGTTAGAGCGACTGCCTTTTATTTCTATGAACGCGGTTTCGATCCCCGGCTCGGAGGAGCTAGAAGTTTTGTCACTATCTTGCATCGAAATCGTCCAAGTAAGTTCAATTAAGAATTATATTAATTAAACTAATTGAAATTAATAATTAAGCCTTGATTAATTGATAATACACATCAGCACATTTCAACTCGAACAGAAGGAGAAAAACAACTCAATTCAGTCGATGACGTCGCTTACTTCGATGACTTAATTTTTACGGAGAAAACTTAATTTCATACGGTAAAAAACCGTTGTGACTACGGATTTACTTCGTAACTTTTACGGGAAAAACTTGTTCCTGTATAGTAAAAAACCGTTGTGCCTACGGATTTACTTCGTAACTTTTACGGTTTTGCACAACCAACCCAGCTGCCAGTTTAAAACCGTAAATTTTACGGGATTTTTTTTTACAGTGTAGGAGATGAAAAATAAGATGTGATAAAATTTTTTACATTTCTTCAACATCAAACTTATCATAATATTAAATTTGTCCTGTGGATCAACTTACCTCGCTGTCGAAGCAGGTTGGCCCAAGCGACTTGGTGTCTGTTTCAGCATTTAAATTAATACGAATAATTGATATTTTCAAAATTAACTTAAGACCAATATTTCCTTAACGTACACTGATAGCGTTAATTAAAAAAGTTTTTTAAATATTGAATTCTATTTTTTTAAAATTCTTCAAAGATAAAATGGGCCAACTAGCCCCTGTCTACCCTATGCTTTCGTCCGAAAATTATTGCAGCTTAATTAACATTTGTCGAAATCAGCACATAAACAAATACTTTGTAACAATAATGCGGATGAAAATATGGTGTTTTCTTAATAACAGGTTCACAATAGTTAGCAGCGTAAGACTTTTAATGTTATTCATGCAACTGGATTGTTATGCTACTGTGAATTTGTTTTCTATTAAATCTGTGTTGCAAATTTTATATAATGTATCCTTTTCTGTTACTTGATTCACTGAAAAGAGTCACCTGTAAAAACTAGATCTAGATCCCTCTAGATCTTTCTTTGCTTTTCCTACCCTATGTTCTATTGCCAAAATGATTGTTTCTGTATATGCCTGACCTACCATTAAAGTTTGTAAACGACCTTTCCTGCCACCCTATATATTAGGATGGTCAAATCAAACTGACTCAGTTTTAGAAAGCTACGTTTCATAAAGGAATGAAGGATCAACACTTGAAATAAATGAAGGAA
This sequence comes from Araneus ventricosus, assembly GCA_013235015.1. Lineage (NCBI taxonomy): Eukaryota > Metazoa > Arthropoda > Arachnida > Araneae > Araneidae > Araneus > Araneus ventricosus. The sequence goes on along the minus strand of BGPR01000042.1, from coordinate 1,305,731 downwards.
GTGTTTGAGAGATCTAAGCAATAAAAATTGAGGAAAGTCATAACTCGGAAGCTTTACTGCAGTTGTTTTACGAATTCCATTGGTAAACTTGATTCATCTTAGCCATACGCAACAAAATGATTCAAACGACATTCTAATTTTAATGAGGTAAAAATCACGTATAATATAATAGAGCATTTTTTCCATTGAGAAATAAGAGCTGTATTATTGGTGAACCCCAAAAAAGGGGTCACGTAACATCGATTAACTTGTTGTCGGTGAAACTTATTCAGTAGATCCTTTCTACTATGTCGCGTAAAATGATTCAGAAACGAAGCATCCCGCATCCTTTGTTCCAACCGCCGGTTCAGTTACTTGATTGATATATTACCATTACTTGAAGAATAGTAG
>BGPR01000042.1:1291305-1305331 GCA_013235015.1 Araneus ventricosus | reverse complement strand
GTTCAGTTACTTGATTGATATATTACCATTACTTGAAGAATAGTAGACTGGACGTGTACATATTTTAATTCATGTATAATCAAAATATATTTTAATCTATTATTTTTTAAACTAATGCATAAGTTTACAGTCTCATGTTCGTATATAATAATTCCTCTCTTTGTTATCGCTGTGCGATCTTATGCTTAGTTAAATATTTTGCATATTTTAAAAGAATTTAGAAGATAATACACCGATTTGCATTTTACAAGTTCGTCAGACTAATCTACGGAGAGCTTCATCCATCAAGAGACCAACAATAAAAAAATCATAGCTGAAAAATGATGAAGTTAGATGAAGATAAAATAAAAATAAACCACGTTGAAACTGTAGTATATCTTTTATAAGTGGAACGAAAGATTTACTGCTTTTTAAAAGTTCCCAAGTTAAGTTCTTCGTTTACGTGTAAATTTCTTTATTGGTGTCTTGATCGACTTTTAATACTACGCTTAACTCTTAAAAAAGAGTTCAGGATTTCCGATCTCTGGTGAGAAGTTCGAGATTGCTTTTTAAATCGATATTTGGAACAAGAAAGAAGAACGAAGTTGTCAAATAAAGGATTAAGAAGAAAATTTACAATGCTTTTCAGCTCACAGAATTTGCATTGCGAATTTACAGGATACCGTAAAAGGTCTTCGAAACTTTGAGATTGAATATCTTGAGAGGAGCTATTGACAGGAGAATTTATTGGACGATTGACTATTAGCAGCAATAAAACTTCATTGTAAAAAGTGGAGTTAGCTGATCTGAAAATTGCTTTGAAATCCGAAATTTGAATTTCAGATGGAAATACAATGAAGAGTTTTAGAATGAAACTCGTTTGGCGTCTTCCATTCAAAAAGCATTTTGATTCAGCGTTTGGAGTCTTCAACTCAAAAAGTATTTTGATTCAGATAAGGCTTCAATGGACTTCAGTTTGCAGGAAATCAGTTAAAAAATTATTCACTTTTAAAAATTGGCTGTAAGATATTTTTCACAGAACATTTTAAATTTATATCGCTGTGATTTCACAGTAGTCATTTTCTATATAGAGCAATATTTTCGGCCCCTGATATGTTGTTCAAATTTATTTTCTGCTAGTAGATTGAGTAATGTGTTTTTTTAAGTTTTCGCCTTTTTTACTTTCTCGTATACGAAGTATACAAAAAGAAAGTATTGTAAACGCCAAAAAATTCGAACTCGAGATTTTGACGAATCTCCACGTTTTAGACCTCCCTGAGTCCGAAAAACACAATTTTAGAATTATGTTTGTCTGTGTGTCTGTGAACACGATAACTCAAAAACTATTAGAGCTACGGGGATAAAATTTGATATGCGATCTTTAGACATAATTTGTTGTCTTCTTTCAAATTTGAGACAAAATCCGTCTAAGGGAAGTATGTTTGTCTGTCTGTCCGGGTTCATGTGAAATCTATAACTCAAAAACATAAATAGCTAGATAGATAAAATTTGGTACACAGTTTTGTCATTAAAAATTTAGGTCCATATAAAATTTTGGGTCAAACCCGTCAAAGGGTTGACCGTCTGTTGGTCCGTATAATCGCACACTTTTGAACGTCATAACTTCTTAACAAAACTACTGGGATAAATGAAATTTTGTATGTGGCCTTCTAACATTAATTGTAGATTATTGTGAAATTTTGGTGTGAATCGGTTAAAAAAAGTTGTTCAAATTGCATTTTCGCTGTCTTCACCATTCTACGACTCAAAAAAAGGCCCGACCGATACGGTCTGTTTTCAACTCTACTTACGCTTTGCACGTCAAACCTGGAAACTCGCGGTGTGACATTTCGCTTATTTTTTCTCCTCTGCGTTAGGGACGCTTGTTCGTTTTACTGCCCTTTAGCTTATTTTTTCTCCACTGCGTTAGGGATGCTTGTTCGTTTTACTGTCCTTTAGCTTATTTTTTCTCTACATGTGTTAGGAAGTGCACGAGAAAGTTTAGGGGAGACCACTCTCGCTGGTTTGTTAATGTGGTTCCCCCACGAATATGTATATCTCATTGTATGTATCTATATTTGTCTTTTAAACTATTTGTGTGTTATTATGTTTATCTCTATTATGCATATATTTTGTTTTTTTATGATTTTTTATACCATATAAAGTTTTTTTCGCACTCTTCTCTGTCGATCGTTAAAATGCTCTATACCCTATGGGTGAGTGGGTCGACGTGTGTGATAAAGAAATTAAAATGGAGTGAATGAATTATTCTACGCAAAGAAATATTGATTCTTCATATTAATCTATTGGATCATCATTTCTGAATATAAATGCAATTTTTAATTGAATATGAAAAAATAAAGTTTGTCATAAGTTAAGCAGTATTAAAGAAAAATTCAGTGATAAACAAAAAATAATATTTCACAGTTGCTATTTTCTTCTTACCACATACTGTTAATTATCCTTAAAACATAAATTTTATAGGCATGGATTTTATATTTTTAAGCCGCACATTCAAGGCAAGGGAAAATTTTTTTTGAAGCAGTATACTACACCTAGAAGCTTAGAAGCAGCATGCAATATTGCCAAATAATTAATGAAAGTTTTTTTTATTCCAGTTCTTACATGGTTTCATTAAAGATATAATTTTTAAGTCGTCGTTATCCGAATAAAATTGTGTTTAAAAATTTTAGTACTAAAAATTAAATACATAGCATAAATAATTAAAAGAATGAAAAGCGTATTTCACTTTGCATATTGGCTCTGTGAAGCCAATATATCATATCCTTTAACTAAGACGTTTTATTTATTATTTATTTATTTAGAAAATGCGCATTACAGAAAAAAATCGAATTACAGAGTGCATGATACAGATACAAACACTAAAATAGCCGTAAAACACAGATTAATAAAAATAACAGATAGACACAAAAATCACTAAAAAACACAACACGAATTTAAAAATCACTCAAAATAAAAACACTTCAAGAACACAAAAACAGCAAGCATTCAGTTTTAAAAACACCATAAGACATATTAAACACATCAAGATCATAAAAGTACCTGTTAAAAGTTTTGTAAAATTTATAAATAGAAAAATTACGTGTGTAATTAAACCTGGTAAATACATTTACAAATAAACAACTCTTTCTCAGACTTCTAGTCGGTACAGCATAAGTTATACGGCTCAATATGTCACTGCAATCATTGGCATCATTAATAATCTTATGATAAAATAAAAGACATGAAAGATCACGTCGTACCCTTAGACTGTGAAAGTCGAAGATGTTACATAAATGAGATGAGGATAAGTCTTGTGGATAATAGAGATTTGTTTGGTAAAATAAGTAACGCAAAAACCCAGTTTGTACCTGTTCAGTAATTTTAATTTTATTTTTATTGTAAGGGTCCCAGACAAGACAACATTTTTCAAGACTCGAGTGGACAAATAGTGAAAAATAAAACCTTCAAAGCAAGTACACCGGTGAAATGTCCGGTATTACGTGTGATAAAGCCAAGTTTAGTGTAGGCCTTCGAGACAATGTTGTCAATATGTTGTGTAAAATCGAGTTTAGTGTCAAATCTACGTGCAATATATTTTTGTAAAATCAGTGGCGAAAAACTGAGATAAAACGCCGAAAATTGGTTAAATTTTCGTTATTTAATTAAATATCTTAGGAAGAAATTTTTTTTGAAAGTTTGAAAGGTAGAATTAATCTAAGAACGGACCCCCGAATTGCATGTGCAAATTTCATGCCAAGACTATTCACCGTTTAGGAGGAGTTCTTGCGACAGATAGACCGTTAGAACATTTTTTTCCCCTTCCTACTATAGGAACCGGACTAAGCAGCCTTGAAGGCTTAGCACACACTCATTAGGATCAGTTAAAAATTTATGAAAGTTAAACAAAACATCGAGAGAATAATTCACTAACGTCATTGGATAACTGTGTAACCGTATCAAAAGTAACACCAAGTTCAGTAACTGACTCGGATCGGCGCAATAAATAAATAAAATACCAAATACCACGTTTTGGATCTCTCAGTAGCTTCCTCTCTAAATGAAAATATTTTTCGCTTAGAATCTTTGATGATAATAATAAAGGAAAAGTGTGTATCTGTTAGCACTCTATAGGAGAGACCGTGGGGATCTAGAGTTACCTTATCTGGTGTAAATTTATTTTGAATTATATCGATGTGTATCTCAGAACTGTATTTTCGCGATGTCCCTTTGGCTAAAAAATTATTACCATATAATTACATGCAAGAAATATACAGAGTCCACTCTAAACGTGGCCTAATAGCTAATTTCTAATCCGTTAGAGATAGGCATATATTTACAATTGGAAAAATACTATAACCCTTTCGCGTTCATTGGTTTCGCTGTGAAACCACACATTGAGCATTTTTTTTACAGCTTATGGGCGAAACGTAGCCTTATTTTTCTTTCATAACTAAAGATCCAGATATATAGACCAACTTATATAAAAATTCCAGTTCAATACCGTCAGTATTCACAAAGATATCGACATTGTAAGAGCTAAATTGCTTCTGAACTCTAAGAGAAACAAAATCATGAGAGTGCTTACAAAAATTGATATTTTTAAAAATGTTTTCTTCGAAAGAAGTATTGAATTTCATGAAGGTTGAATATCCTGAATACTTACGTATACTTATAAATTAAATACATAATTTAAATTGCATTTCGATGGTAATTTATTCGGAGGAAAAATAACCCGTTGCCGTTCATTGATTTCACTGTCAAACCACAAATTTCTTGAAAATAAAAAAATGCTAAATTTTTTCCTTTACATATTTATGATCAGCCACATGTCTAATATTTATTTTTGAAATAAATTTAATAATTTTCAAACCGAAACAACTTGAAAGGGTTAAACGACGTAAATAATTATATCTTATGCTTTTTGAATATATAAATGCGCTACTGAAAAAGTTGCGAAGTCTGCATTTTTATATCGTTTACGAGTCATGTGAGTCATATTTAGTAGCATGATTTTGCACACTAATATTTTAAACAAAAAAAGTTCTCCACTTCTGATACTAAAACTCATTGAGTTATTGGAGCTTTGATTATCGCTGTTTTAGACGATTTAATGGCACCTGGAGGAAGATCCTCCAATCATCTCGCAGCTCTTGTTCGGCAAGGTTTATTCGCAAGGTCAGTTTTATTCGCAGAAGAGAAGAACTTGTTTTGCCTAAAATGGTAGTGTATAAAAAATATTTTACTAAACATGACTGGTGGTAACGAGGAATGCATAAAAATTTTGACTTCGTTAGCTTTTTACAGCAGTTTGTGTTTTGACGCAAGTAGCATAAAACGTAATTTTTTAAGTCATTTAAAACATTTTTGCAATTTGAAATATATGCTTCACTCTAATGGCTTAGAAATTGAATGATTGGTCAGGTTTTGATTGGACACCTTGTGTAACGTTTCTATCGAATCTCAACTACCCTATTAGCACAGGATGCTTTACATTATTCATACGATATTTTTGCGATGTTGTGCAGCATTCAGAATATCATGGCAAGATCGTGGAGGTATATCCAGTTTTCTCAAGATAAAGCCATAAAGGAGGCGATCTGTTATTGAAAGATTATCTCACAACATGGTACAACATTAACGGCTTGAACAGCGTGGAGGAGAATCAGTTAAATATGATCACGCAGATTTAGGCAAGTACTGTCTTAGTATGATCTTCAACTTGTAGGTGGAATCTAGAGCGGGAGAGAGCAACATTAATTTAGGAATTTAAAGTTATCTCTCTAGAGTATATTTAGATGGTTTTGGTCTCCTAATGAATGAGTCGGCCTTTGAAATTCTGCATCCAAATCTGTAAATGGAAGGTTTAGAATTCAGGGATGGAAATGAAGGGAATGTGCTGTCTATTTTAATATCCTTAGGTTTCAGTCCCAAATCTGATAAAATATGTACATGGTCTGTTAGATAATTCACAAATTCCAGGTACAATACGTAATGAAAGAGTTTGTAGAATTGTAGGTGGGTAAGTGCAGAGTTCCGACATTGCTATTTATAGATAGTGTAAATTGGAATAAGTAGATAAATTTCCTTTTAGCGACATGAGGGCATAGTGTTCTGAAAATAGGACTAAGCTTTTGTTGCTGATAATATCTAATGGTTTTGTGAATAAATGTTTCATTACGTTCACATTTTGGAGTTATATTCTATTGGTATGACATTGTATAGAAAAATAACTACAGAACAGCGTTTTTTTATTTGTGGTTATAAATGCATAACTAAGTTTGCGAAGGTATATTATTTCGCATGCCAACTTTCATGCTATATTTTATTCTTTTACAACCTCATACCACCTAACAAAACCGTCAGCTGAGTTAGAATCACTTTGGTGGATAAGAGTTATGAACAAGAACAATTCTAGGGCGAAAATCAGAAAACTCATCTACTTCATCGCCGAAAACGAAACACTCTTTTTTCCAAAAGATTGTGACAGCAACTAGCCACAGACTCAATTAATCCTAGGTACTCATCTTCTCTCTTCTCCCATACCAAACAACAAAACTCACTATTCTTTTAGTCAATTGTTTATAAGTACAGAAATGAAGCTGACTGTGAAATTAACAAATCTCAATGTTTGAAAAGAGATTGGAAAAATTACGGTTCTATGCTTATTTTTCTGTGCTGTGCCATACTTAACACCACAGTATACCCCCTAACTCGGAGCCAGGACGGCTCCCTGTCGGTTGGTTGGATATGCGTGAAAAAGCCTGAGCAAAAAAAAATCTTATATATAAGGATACAAAAAAGAGGAAATTTAGAACAAAAGAATATAATAGTTAGTAATTTAACTGTTAGTTCTTTCAAGTTTTTGTTTTGTTGAATTTGAGAGGGTGGTGCTTTATCACAGAAAGAAAATTTAGCACTAATTATTCATTTTTTCAACATTTAGATTACAGCTAGACAAAATCCAAGATTCGGATAGAGAGTGTAAAAGCGGTTTTTCTTCTTTTGAAATCACTGAAACGAAATTCTGATTTCCCTTTTGCCCACCCTTGTTTCCTAATTATCATTTCCCTTCGTTTAAAGAAGAATCTATCTATCACACCAGGGATGACACAATAGGATAAGCCAGTGAAACTACCTGCAGGATAATAGAGTTACGCTGTAGCTTTTCTAAGCTGTTCATTATTTTTTATTTTCTTTAGCTCTATATAAAATGCTTGTTGAGTATTTCATTATACGTTATTAAGTAATATGATTTAAAACATATGCAATAAAATGGTACTCGCGAGAAAGATGAAACATAGATATACGCTCGTTACAATTAGTTTATTCAAAAAAATGGGAGAAATCTGCAAAAGATAAGCATGCTTTCTTTTTCTTCTTAGTATTCATCAGAGAAAATTAAGCAGTATTATATTTATGCTCCTTTTTAATTACAGATGATGCTTTCAATGATTGGGTGAAAATGTGCGTTTTCTTTTAAAACAAAATTTCACTTTTTGAATTTCATATTCAAAATTTTTATTTTGAAATATCTCAGATTCATTAACTTTACCATACAGGCTAATTTATCATTTATTCTCAGCATTTCTGTTTGTGAAATGCGAAGACATAAATATCAATTTCGGATAATTAGTTGAAAAGTTCATAAAAATAAAAAAGCAAAATTGCAAATTCTTCCAGTTTCAAAGCTTTAATACAGCAAATAATAGTATACAAGGTCATTTCAAACATTTAAAGAATACCAATTGTTGATTTGAAAGATCTTTGTTTCTAAGCACCGCAATTAACAAGATCAAATTAACTTGCTAATATCCTTCCCTCCCTTTTCCTGTTTGCAAGGATCAGAGGACGGTAAAAGGTACATTTTCGTTCTCCAAGACTCGGAACGCATTTTCTTTTATCTGTACTACAATTTTTTTGAGGAGGTGGTGTCTTTTCGCACCGGCGATTATCTTGTTCGGAAAAACCCCGTAGTAGTGCAGTTTTTTTCTACTGTCTAATTAGATGACCCTCCTCTGTTTTGAAGAAAATTTTCGTATTGATTCAACTACGTCCATAGAATACTTGAGATGTTAGTGGAATACCGTTCATTTTTGTATCGAGTTATAACATCTATGAATGACTTAATTTTAGACTATAAGTTTAAAATTGAGATAACGCGATGCATGGGTGGAGCTCGGGCAAAACTGTTAAGGAGGAAAGTAGAAATAAAAAATGAGGTATCTCTTTAGCAGAATTTTTTATTCGAATTCTCTGGGTTGATTGATAATTTGATTCTCATTACGGAGCTACACGTGAGATATTTGGCGATATATCTCGTGATTTCTTAACTATAGATAGAGATCGAAGACGACATCTGAGTCGTCGCTTCTGTTTTGCATGCACTAAAATTGATCAAAGATAGCGTAAAAGGAATTGCTTACCTTTTGTTGACTCATTTAGAGTATGGTGCATCAGCGGCGCAGTGCTATATAGCATAGTTCATAAAATTATCCAAGGCACAAAAGGATCACAGGAATGCTTCTGTTGAATATATGAATTTATTATATTTAAGTTTAAAATGAAAAAGAAATAGTGAGATTGATTAGACATGACGAGCACACATTATGTTAACAGCGATTGCAGCAGCATCGTAATAGGAAGCGAATTAAAGTTCAAAATACAACGATTATACAGCGCCATCTATTGGGGTGTGAAGAGAGTAGTTCAGTTTCTTTTCTAAAAATGCCATATGTCCAACAGCTTCTTCTTCAGTCTTCCACACCACACCAACAGGAAGACATTTAGTTTGGAAGGATTTAACTTGTATCAGGCGAGAGTACAAGGGCTGATCGATTGGAGGGGATACGAAGCCGAAACTGCGTCACCAAGCGACCAAGAATTTTCAGAGACAAACTGAAAGCATTCCATTTGGAAATTACCATAATAAAGTAGCATTCAGCAAAAAATTATGCTATATTTTCATTCATGAACCTCATGAATGAAAATGCAGTGAATAAAATATTGATTTATTGGAAAGACAATTTTTCCCTACAGTGGAAATTCTCATCTTGATATTGAATATATTTAGCTCTTATTCTCATAATTCTTAATCAAATTTAATTATAAAATTCATCTATGAAATGAATATATTTGATATAATGAAGAAATTATTTGATGTGATGCTTTCTTCAAAAAATTATAGATTACGTTAGATTATGAGAAGTCTAAATCTTAAATATTTTAAGACAGGGCTTACAAACAATCAACTAAAAAAAGTTGAATAAACAAATATTAAAACGTTTTAACTTAAACTTTAAACAGAAACAACAAAATTTAAACAATAAAATTTAGACAATGTTTAAGTCGTAGCTGCATACAAAAGACAAAAAACCAATAGATATCAAAATCATTCCAAGAAAGCAAACAACTAAGAACCTTGAAATAATCGAATGAAACAAACAAGGAATTCATTATAGTCCACTTTGTCAAGGGCTAAGGACTAAATTCGAAATGGATTCAAAATATTTGTGAAATTTTTCTGTAAGAAGCTTGCATTAAGCCAAAAATAGCTTCTCTTAGCCCAAAATTTCCCAACAAAAGACAAAGGAAATCAGTACCATCTAATAAGCATTATTTTGAAAGAAAAAGGAAATCCAAACACAAACATAAAAACGCTAATAAGATTGAAATAAAAATATTAGCCATAGGGTTGAATAACAAGATTTATAAAAATAATATTTTAAGACAGGAATTTTGACAAATAAATGCAGCGACGAAGGCACTGGAGGAGGTCGCAAAAGGAAGCTTGTAATCCGCATTTATATAAGAACGATGGCTAAAATGTAGTGTTTCCGAGGGTAGACACTTCGAAGGAAAAACCATATAAAGAGGTTCTATATGTATTAATTCCTCAGCAATAAAATAAGTTCCTGAAAGTTTTGAACGCAGTAGTAAAAAAAAGTTTGTTATGTAAAATTATAGAATACACTTTTAATCAATACTGCTGTGATCCAAAAATATCCAGAATACTGCATTAAAACAAAAAGTTTCAATTTATTGGTTTATATTTATTAGATTTTCTTCAAAGTAGTCTGCTCCGAATGCAATGCACTTTTGCCGACGTTTATTCCAATCCTTATAACATGCCTCAAATTCGCTTTCGTGAAATCCCTTCAGCTCCTGTAGAGAATTTTCTTCTACGCTTTGAACACAAAGTGGCAGGTTCAACCGTGGAAATAGGAAAAAGTCACAAGGTGCCATATCAAGTGAATATAGAGCTTATGGAGCCGTATTCGTTGAGTTTTTTTGTTAAAAATTCAGTAATAACAGTGTCTCTCTGAGAAGGCGCATTTTGGTGGTACAAAACAAATGAATTACTTTCACATAATTAAAGGTAATTGCCTCATACAAACGCCGCAAACACCCAAATAATATGAAAAGCTGATCACTCATTGCTAATTGATGATTAGCTTAAATGGATGGTCTACCAGAGCATGATTAATCAATGACGGAGTCTCTATGTTCTTGAAACATTATATACAATTGAAATACTCTTGTTTTTTTGATAAACAGTCATCTTTAAATGCAACTTTTGGAATATTTTTGTAATAGAAATTGCATTGCGGTAAAAAAAAAAGCATTTTCTTTACATAATTACATTCGCCATTTTAGAAAGTCAGCAAACTTAAAATTCTTATTCCATTAAAAACAAATTTATGTTTAGATGATAATATGAAATCAACTACTTAATGTGGCCGGGTGTTTGTATAAAATGCAAAAATATTTGAATGAAAACGATTCTAGTATAGATGTATTTTAAATGAAGCATACCGGATACAGTTTAAACATATTGGTATAATAAAAATTGTTGAGGTGTCGAGACCCAAGGTTAGAATGTTTTAAAAGTCGATGGGGAAATAGGCAAACAATTTTTTTATTGCCCACGCCAACCCTGCTTACCCAATGGGTATAAACCATGTTACGAGTCGGCGGGAAGAAATATTTCAATACAAATTTTATAACACAATACAATATAAGTATACAATACAACTCAAAAAATTGGATAATACAATACAAAATACAAATGCCAATATAAATACAATAAAAAACAAACAACAAATATAATAAATAATTAAAAACATTAATAATAAATGAATACAAATATATATTATAAATAAATAAGCGTAGATAAAAATAAATAAAATGAAATAAATAGTAAATAAAATTAAAAAGAGAAACAGAAGAAAAGAAACAAAATAAAACTCTATGAAGTACAACCACATGCAACAGAGGCAAGATAGACTAAAAAGAATGAAAAAACCCAATGTCTGAGGCCAATACTTTAAATTATTAAAATGAGCATGTTTATATTATATTAGTAGTATTATTTTATTTTCATGATTCTTTTTCCCAAACTGTCTGCCCATGTAGATCATGCCTCATGAATGAAAATGGGAAATATTACAAACTTACGAAAATCTGTAACTTTTCGAGGAGTCATAAATATCCTTGCGTTTTCTTCTTCATTTTTGAATTTCTCAAAGCTGCAATGCGAATGCAATGCAAGATATATTCAAATGCATACATCTGATAAAGAAGAAGTTGATAAAAAGAAACCAGTTCGCATCTAGACATCTACCTTTTCATTTATGTCTAGACATTCAAAATATGTTTTTACTGTTTCGACCGAGAATCAAACATGAAAGTTTAGTTATATGTTTCAATGTATTAGGTTTTTTTTATATAGCTAACGTTTCGATGTTCAATAATGATTTTCATGTTCAAGCTGTCTACAATTCTGGTACAATTCGTTATTTCCATTTTTATCTCATGAGACGCTTATAGCATTACTTGAATGCATTTTTCTAAATATTCGTCAGAACATCAAATATTTTAACATTTTAACAGTAAACTCGGAATAAGAAACTTCCTAGATGAACAGGATTAATAGCTTAAACTTTCCAAATTATATAATCATTAGACATGGTCTAGAATTAACAAATCATATAAACTTATTTGAATATGCTTATAAAATAAACTGGTTCTTTTTTCTTTTATAATAGTTTTTCTGTTGCTTTAACTTCTTATTCTTAATATCCTTATAATAATAATGTTTTTACGTTTTCATTTCTATTAATTTAAAATGTTTGAAAAAATTTAGCATTTTCTTATTTTCTTTTTTGAAAGTTTATTTATTAGAGTTAAATAGAGACAAAAGAATTTCGTTCAAAGTTTGGAACAGAAAAGAGAGTAAAATTTCATTCGTTTTGATGAACTGAAACTTCCATTGAAATTATTTTTCTTTCAAAAACTTTTTATGACCCATTGAACTCCAAGTCATATTTTGTGTAAAAAAGAACTAATAATTAATTTTTGTTGCAGAAGAAAAAAAGACTTGAAATTTCCAGAGAAAAAATATCGTTGCTTCTTCTTAAGTAATTTATATAAGGTATTAAGATATCGCATAATATTCAAAACATTTTTTTATAAAAGAAATACTTTTTTCAGAATAAATTTTTTTTATATCTCTTGAAACAAGTTTTTGGCTTAGAAATAAGAAAGCTGAAAATAGTATCAAAAGTTTATATACATTTAATTAAATATGGTCATGATAAAGACTTTTCATTAGAATTCGTTTATTAAATTTTGTTATCTTTGATCTTGGTAAAAGTTAGCGGTTCTAGTTTTGAAAAGCGTACTTCTTTCTTTCTTTTATTTTTTTCTTTTTTTTAAATAACTGGAAATGGAAGGTTTGGACAACTCCGAAATCGTTTTTTTCGTTTTGTTCCTTTATTACTCTGCATTGAAAAGAGTATACAATAGTACAAATCAGATCTGTATAGAAGATTCTAAGCAATGAAAAGCAATAAAGAATGAAGATTAGATTTTGTTCAAATTTGAAGGCGACTGAAAGTCTGTTTTAAGATATGGAATTAGCATAAAACGTAAAGGCAGAAAATTACGTAAGCAAATTTATAATTTGAATAAATATTTAAGATTAGAAGATTTGTGCCCGCCTAAGACGGACTTTTAGCCCTCCAAACATATCTCATATCCCATTGTCACATATTTACTAACGAAAGTTATAGTAGAAAATCTCATGTACATTGGCAGAGTGCTTAAGAAATAAAAGAAGCATGGAAATCAGAACTGATGAATCAATTGACACTAATCTTCATTTAATACTAATCTTAATTTTAACAATTACTTTCGCTTCGTCCGAGTAAAAATAAGGCCAAATCCATTAACAGAAAAAATGCATTACCAAATACAAAATAAAAAAATACTGAAAGAAAACAATAAAAAAGAAATAAAACTTATAACTCAGATCAATTTATATATAAAAACGCCATGAATCAATTGCCACTAACTTTCGTTTTCATAAATAACTTTACCGAATGCATAATCAAAATAAAAAAAAATGAAGCAGATGAAATCATTTTATTGAAATGTATTCCAATACAGCATGAATAAGTGAAATTTATGATCTTTCTGCTTAGCTTTAATGAAAAAAAAAATCTGTCTGAGTTCTTTCACGCCAGAACAGAAATTGGATTTCCCCGTTCGTTAATCACGCAGAGCTAAGGGGCGTGTTTATTTTTAACTCCTCCCGCGTTACCTCCATGTCTTGACAATTATAAATCTATAAGATTATGGACACAAATTGCTGAGATTATTTATTTTCACCACGTTTTCAAAATGTTAATGCCAAATCTAAAGAATCTAATTAATACCTTCAAAGAGGGAAAAGAAAATTTAAATTAACTAGAAATTGACTTTTAATTAATTTTTTTGTACTGTCGCTTGTAAAACAAAACAAAACCACTTCGTAAAAATATATATTATTTATTTGATTTTAATAACCTTCTTTTACTTAAAATAAGAAAACTTTTATTTTTTTCGATTTTTAATCTATAATTATTGATTCAGGCTTGGAATAAAGGTTTATATGGGAAACGTACAGAACACTATATCACTGAATCAGCATAAAAGGAATATGAAATAGAAATCCAAAGTTTACAATGTCCATTTTTTGAATTCTGCAAACCTATCAATTATATTT
>BGPR01000042.1:1274184-1285787 GCA_013235015.1 Araneus ventricosus | reverse complement strand
CTGAAGCCTTGCAGTTTCCGAGACTTATAACCAGTTTCGATTCAATTAAGATACGAACAACGAGTTACCAATGCATAGATAGTCCGCTCGAGGACTCAAACTCTTTTCATAAACGTAGTCACTCTCGCTTGCTTCCCGAAATTCTAATGAAATAACCAAATAGAACGGAAATCGGTTTGGAGTTATTAGATTAAACCAAACAAACGAAAGACGACATAGGAAATTCTTACAAAAGATTTCGATTAGTATGCATATTCCAAGAAAAATAATCTAGACCGGAGGAATGTGAGACTTGCGAAATCTTAACTGTCATCAGAGAAGTTAAACATCTTTGACGTCTTCCCAGCTTTTGGTTAGGCCGTTATTTATAACTGTGGTGAAAACATGACTTGTGCTGAGTTACTTCTGTATTGACGGATTGATATTTGTTAAAAGTGCCCTGCAGTAATTTATCCAGATAACGGACCCAGCATCACACGAAAGGCTTTTATTTGGACATAAGCACAAACACACGCACGCAGGACGAATCACAGGAACAACAGATACACAGAAAAGAAACAAGTACGTCAGGCCTCTTCGGCCCCGAGGTTACATCTACTAGAGAAGGGAAAAAGATTCCCTTTTACAATTTCCGGTAGGGATTAAATCTCTAACAATATTGTCTTTAATTCAATGGAAGTAAAAGTATACATGGATTAATTCACCCGAAGCATTTTTGCGTGACAAATGATAACAGATAATTCGGTTCAATGCATATATTAATTTTTAAAGCGACATAAAATCTTTTAAAAGTAAAGATTTAAAGTACCCACTATATTCTGTCTGAAACCAAAAGTTTATCAGTATAACATCAATGTCACAGTAATAACGATGCCTCATTTCCAGCATTTTCTAACAAGCATTAGAGTGAAATACTATGTTTTACGGTGCTTTATTTCATATTTGCATCACATTTTTTTTCCTTAATTGTATTAATTTCAAATATTTTAATTGAGTGATGAAACTGTAATTTTTGACCAGCGCAGGGAAATATGTTTGCTCAGACATTGTAGTTAAACAATTGATTTTTGATAAATTAATTTCTATGGAAATAAAGTTCAAGATTACTTTTTTAAATTATTTTTTCTGCATTTCTTACACTTATTTATATAGTGTTATACAGCTTAGTTTTATAAATATAAAATCGTGCAGTATAGTGCTAATAAGTGCACTCAGCTTCGATGATAAATTCACTACATGTAGGAAGTCAATACAGTGTGGTCATAAATTATTGGACCCATTTCAAAAATTAATAAAAATGTTTAATAATGTTAGAACTGCGCTTTTTAAAATGAGAGAGTGAATGAAAAAATTTTTTTCAGATAGGTGGCGTACCATTATGGCGTTCTAAATTTGCTGCAGCGAGAGATTTCCATACTCAATGGCTACCGATGAGCAGAAGCCGATGCGAGTTTTCTTATTTCCTTTTTTTATTTTTTCTTGAATTTCCCCAAATTCATTCCTTTTTCGAATTACAATTGATTTAACAATTAAAAAGCGTAAAATTCCCTACAAATACATGCTTTTAATTCTCTTATAGCTTTAATAGTTTCGCAGATAATGGCTCTCAAAAATGGGAGATGTCCAATAATTTAAGACCACATACACCACCGTAACGGCGCGTTAGCTATCTGAATAAAAACTTTTTAAAATTTGCTCTCATTAAAGAATAAAAAATAGTTGTAACATTATTAGTTATTTTTATTAATTTTCGAGATTGGTCCAATAATTTATGTCCACTCTGTGTAACATCCACTTTCTAGAACTTATTGAGTATCGATTAAGTTATTCATTATTCGAAGAAGACCAAAATGTTTCCATAATATAACAATTCACCATTTATCTAAGACTTGAATGAATCACGAAAAAAGTCATCTACCGTATCATGGTCATCTGACCTGATGGTAGAAAGTATGTTCGAATATCGTGAAGGAATTCCATTAGCTTAAATATGACCTGGCAGATTTATGTAAGTAGTACATTTGAATAATCTTCGGGGTGTATGTGAAATTTAGAATGGAGTGATGGTGGAGACCACATTAATCTTGAATGCCCAAGTTAGCTCTCTTAGTACATTAGGGTCGTTTTCGGCCATTTGATACATCAGTCATTCTTAGAAATACTGCATCAAAACCCATTAATGAAAGGGTTGGAATTCACAGATGCAGAGGAAAGTGAATACCTTCATTTATTACTATTAATGCTGTGGGATTTTGTATGAGATTTGTCAAACTGTATTATTGAGCATTTCAGTATGACTTTGTAAATGCGACAATAAGGGTTGTGTGAGATTTGTAATATTCTGATAGAACTACATTAACTTAGAGACGTCTTAAATTCAAACAAATTGCAATTCTATTTTTGATATTTTACAAGGAAATAAAAAAAGTTTACAAATTAAATAAAATGAACTTTTTAAGTAAAAAAACTAAAATTTCCTCGTTTGCTTTAATAAAATATTTAATTTTGTATCTGACTATAATATTAAAATTTGTTTTGAAGGTTGTAACATAAAAAAAGGGAAATAAATGTTAGATTTTATATTTTCATGTGAATATAATTCGTTGGAAGTTAGTTTGATATTTTAATGATACAATATTTGAGAAACTAAAGAAAAATTAATTTATATTTACTATTCAATCAATTTAGAAAATTCAATATATTAATTACAAAGAACTATAAGTTACATGAGAATGCTAGTACATACGGCTCCTAAAAATTATTACTATTAAATAGAAACTTTTTTTATTTAAGTGATCGAAGTAAATTATCAAATAACCTTTCATTAGTCTTATAATCGAGAATATCATGTATGGTAGCTGTTAATATTTGTGTTTAATGAGATAGAGATTTTCATGAAATTATACTCACGAATTTTGAAATGGGCAATTATTAAAAATATTATCTAGAATTTAATATTTCTTACACAGATATATTTTAATGCAGAAGTGCAATTGAAGAAATTACCGAATGCAATTTTAATCGTTCTCTCCAATTGCCTTTAGAATAGATGCTTCTCGTGAGATGAGATGGAGATAAAACCAATTTTCCTTAAATTAGAATCAGGAGGATAGACAGAATTGCCTTTAAAACAATTTTTTTATATGTCTGAGATTAAATTCATATTCAGTGAATTTTAGAGACCTGGCACTGCCAAAAAATCTTCTTTAAATATTTTATACTGAGGGTTTTGGTGAAATATTTGAGTTAATGCAAACATGCATAAATCAATGCATTAGAAAAGTAACGCAAAATTAAAATTTTATTAGTTAAAAAGAATTATGAAATCTCTAAAAAGTCAATGCATTAGAATTAAGGGCTGCTAAAATATATGACCTGTTGATTTTTGATAAAGCAGAAAATATTCAACATCCAATTTAAGAAATATTTGGTTTTAAAAATAATTCCAATTTGGTAGCACTGCCGAAATAGAACCGCAAAACTATTTTATATTTTTTAAGAACTATCCTTACTTATGCTGAAAATATCAACTTACATTACTGATTTTAGAGAGTAGTAATATTTCAGAATCACCCTACGATTCTATTTGCAGCTAAAACTTAAATTTTTGAAGGAAATCAATAGGAAGAAAAAAATATTGCTAAATGATTCTCATTTGAAATAGCCCTGATTGGGAGACTTTAATTATCCTGTTCAACGGGCAATTATGCAAAACAGACTAAAGGAAGCTTCCTAAGAAAGTTCTATGCTTAATACCTTGATACATTGTGCAATGTTTTCAATTTTTATTCTCTTTTAAATGACAGACTTTTGGTTAAAATTTTATTAATAGCCTAGAAGTTGAAAATTAATTGGTTATTTAGAAGACTCTGATTCCATTTCATTTGCAACTTGCCAATTAGGTTAACTCAATAGTTTTTATGTGATATGCATTGAGGAGCTAAACAACATTTTACTTAATATTGCTTATAATACTTCAAGAGTTTTACTTTTTTTCAATTTTGTTTAAGTTCTGAAGTTAAAAGAGGTTTTAGAATGTTGAACATATTTCAAGAATTTTTGTCTTTATATTTGCTGAACATGTAAAATTTTGGGTTTGTATTGTAGAAATTCTATACAAAATACAAAATTTTCACGATGGTTTATTTTAATTATTTTATTGTAGAAAATTCTTTGCTGGAAACTGCAGAGTTTCCTTTCGAAGTTTTTTTCTGCAATCAACACTGAAATGCATTAAAAAAATTTAAATATTTTTTTCTTATACACTTTTACACTTTCGTAATCGATTTTCATTTACTTCCGGATGCACTTGAGTTTTAAAATTTTGTTCACTTATGGCAACTGGATGATAATACACGATTTTACTATCTACAAAATATCAGTTATCCTTTAATCGATTAATTTCCTTCAATTTTTATTCTGTATGAGTGGCGCCATCTGGTGAATTAGCGAAAACATTGACATTATAAGTTAAAAAGTAGAAAGTTATGAAAATAAAAATTATAATATTAAATATTTTTATAATATTTAACACAGTAATAAAAGTTTGATTTAAAAATTTGTTTGATTTAAAAATTTTGTTTCAATTTATGAGATATTGCTTATTTTCATAATTGTAGTACTTTCTTTAACGCAGTGAGTTTAAACCCGATGACTGTTTTTTATTGAATTGTATTTTTGGACAAAAATTTTTGTCGAATGGAAGTAAAGTGACTATTGAATCGTTGATTCTAGAAACTACACTGAAGAGCCAGAAAAACTGGTACAGGCGTGCGTTTGCAAATAACAGGGGTATGCAACCAATCATCTTGACTCGATGCGGTCGGCAACGCCTATAGAAGACAACAGATGTAGGACAAATGTATTAGATCGGTTCCTGCTGCTGCAATGGCAGGTTATCAAGATTTAAGTGATTTTGAACGTAGCGTTATAATTCGCGCACGAGAGATGGGACATAGCATCTCCGAAGTAGCGATGAAATTTGGATTTTCGCGTACAACCATTTCACGAGTACACCATGAATATCGGGTATCGGTAAAACATTAAATTTCCGCCATAGGTGCGGCCGGAAAAAGACCTTGAAAAAATTAGACCATTAACGTCAGACGCGAATCCTTAAACGAGATAGACGTGCAACACTTCTCATATTGCCGCGGATTTCAGTAATGGGGCATCTACAAGTATCAGCGTGCGAACTGCTCAACGGACCGTCATTAATATGGGCTCTCAGAGCCGAAGGCCCACTCGTGTACCGTTGCTGACTGCACGGTACAATGCTTTACGCCTCTCCTGGGCCCGACAACACTACCATTGGACTGCTGATGATTGGAAACACGTTGCCTGGTCTGACGAATCTAGTTTCCAATTGTATCGGACGGATGCACGTGTACGAGTATGGAGACGACATCATTAATCCATAGACCCTGTTTGTCAACAGGGGACTGTTCAATCTGGTGGAGCCTCTGTGATGGTATGGGACGTGTGCAGTTGCAGTTGGCGTGGTATGGGAACCTGATATGTCTAGAGATGACTCTGACAGGTACTTAAGCATCCTGCCCGATCACCTACACTCATTCATGTCCATTGTGCATTCCGACGGATTAAGACAATTCCAGCAGGACAATGCTACACCCCACTCGTCGAGAGTTTCTACCAACTGGCTCCAGGAACACTCTTCTGACTTTAGACACTTCCATTGGCTCCGTAAATCCCCAGAGATGAACATTATTGAAGATATCCGGGATGCCTTGCTGCATGCTGTTGAGAAGAGATCTCCACCACCTCGCACTCCTATGGATTTGTGGACTGTCATGAAGGATGAATGGTGTGAATTTCTTCCAGGATACCTTCAGACATTAGTCGAGACCATGCCACATCGTTTTGCGTCACTTCTGAGTGCTCATGGGGGCCCGACACGATCTTAAGAAGGTGTACCAGTTTTCTGGCTCTTCAGTGTATATGAGTCAATAATATAAAAAAATCTGGGAGCTTTAAAACAACTGATTAATTTTTTAAAATCAATAATGTTTTTTACCTGGTAGATTTTATTACCTAAAATGGGACTTTTAGAATTTAGATTGAATTTAGATTGAATGATTCATGTGTTTTCTGCAATCGACGATTCAATTAAGTTTATTCTAAAAATATTTAAGTTTTACTTCAAAATTAAAAATAAACCCCTTTTTCTCTTTTCAGCTTTCTAAGAAATGACAGCAACCTTAAGGTTTTGTTTGTGGCACTATCTATCAAGTCGTCAAAGATTTCCATCCACAGATTATCACCAAATTAAGGCTGCCAGTTGAAGGAAGACGGTTCCATTTAGACATCGAATCAGTCTACCGTGCTATTAATTAAGGGCAATCAATAAAAGCTGTGCATCACGTTCCTTTGCTGAAATTGTTTTTACCGAAAGGAAGGAATTGGCTAGATTAATGATAAGAACCTTTTTCATTCCAGGAATATAAATGAGGTTTTTCTGTTAGTTTTAGGTAATGATTACGAAGTTCGGGAAATAGTATGAGATATTTAGTCTCAGATAAATTAATCTATAATTATTTTAATCACTTTTCTACGTCATTTTTAAAAATATTATTGGGCAAAACTTCAAAATTATGTTCAACAATTTAAGTTTTATTATGTTTTTACATACATTTGTTTTAGTTTGAGAATCATGCATACTAAAAATGAATAATATCTTATGAGTTTAGAAGTTCACATTGAACTTGTGAATATTTTTTAGCCTTTTGGGGAAAAGTTGTTACCTTGTTACTGTAGAATACTTCCTAACTTTCATTTTATTTCTTCATTTAATGATTACTACAAAATTACTGTATCAATTTTGAAAAAAGATTAGAATGTAGCTAATAGTTTTGCTTTCTGACAACACTCATAAGATAAAAGTGGTACATCTAGAACTAGAACACTGTTTCATACCCTCGTGCCTGTAACCATTATGGCCACTGAACGGTTGGATGGGTATGAAGACGTCACCTTTATTAAGGATCACTAAAAAAAATTGCAGAATGGCTTTTTACAGTGTCAACGAACACATGAACGACAAAAATATACAGGACACACGATAAAAATCATACACCAATGAAATGTAAGCTGGGAGAATGAAAAACAAATCAAAACAAGAAAAAAAGGAGAGTAAAGATTAAAAAACAAGATAAGCATAATGACATAAATATGGCAAAGAAAAATTTGTTACTGGATCTAGAAAAGAAAGAAAAAAAAAACGCTCAACAAAAGTCTCCTGAGAAACGGAAAGTTCATGGTATTTTAAAGAAAAAGGTCACATCACGCTGTAGAGCCACCACACAATAAATAAGTTACTTCAAAAAAGAAGGGCAACGGGCTTGAGACGTTTAGCTTGAGGAGAGGTGAAGGCTTGGAAGGTTTACCTTAACTTAATAAGGGTTTCGTTGACGGACAGGAACCTTACAAGCTGAACCATCTTATTGCGAGATAGTTTGTTCCCGGCAACGGCTCTCATCCAGGCTACCCTGTTTACTTATGCCGGTTTCTTAAAATGGAAGGACTCGGTGAGATGACATTCTGTTGCATAGTGAAACGGATTTCATAATTTTCCACATGCACAATTCTTGGATGCCTTGCTATTTTTTTTCAGATAGACAGAATGATCATGGACCATAGAATAGAATGGACCATGGCCTGAAACGAAGATGGTGAGTTCTCTTGGCCAGACTGCTGATTTTAGGGAAACCTTTGGACTGGATGAAACTAAAAGAATGTAAAGATTAGGAACCAGCTACCATTTTATGAATTTAGGGATCACTGTTGTAAATTCTGCTTAGGTGTCCGTGTAGTTTTCTGTGTAAAATTGACCCAACTCTAAACCGTTTCAAAACAGACAACTTAGAATGCAACAATCCATTGTGGTAAGAAGTGGTATTTAATTTTTCGATAATGAACGGATGTATTTTAAAAGGTTATTTATAAGTTACTCACCAAATTAATCATTACGTATTTTTGCATTGAATTTGTTTTCAACTACTGAAATTGAAATAAACAGGCTTTATACTATTTCGTTAATGCTAATCACATATAGAAATATCTGTCTAATTTTGCTCAATAAAGACGACGTGAACATATATATTTAAGCAAAAAAGAGGTTGATCCTTTAAATTTTTTGATCAGTGTGTACGCTAGTTACGAAAGATATAATTTTATTTATAAAAATATATCCCAACTCTATAGCGAAAATAACTCTTTTTTTATATCCTGTAAAAATATTCATTTGTTTTTATTTTTACTGAGAAATGTGACATATAACCTTTTTTCATCAGAATGAAATGTTTAATAATTTTTTTATCTTGAAAAAAGAAATGAAAAGCAAGAAACTGTCATGATCCTTTAAGCTTGAACAGTGTCATGTATAGGAGAAAGATTACTAAACTAAATCTTTAAGAATTGCAAAATATTTTTCAGCAATTCTTTACGGTGCTGCTCAAAACATTTGAAAATACTAGAAATATCTGTTTTTAGCGTGCTGTGCTGAATTAAAATTCTTTTTAATAGAAATGGCCATTGTTAGCAACAAGGATATATTTCTTATAAATTTCCTTTCTTTTGTTGTTAGTACAAAAACGTAATATGAAGTCAGATGTTGTTTACATTTTAGCACCAGAAGCTTTTTTTTCATAAAACTTGAAAGAAAATATTTTCTGGGATGATGAAATTCTGGAAATATTTTGCACTTTTTGGTTCTGCCCTTTTTTCATATCTAAAAAAAGATAGCCTTTTCATACGTAAGCTTTTTATCACTGCTTTGAGATGAGGTACAAAAGAAATTCGCTTTTCCAGAACTAAGTTCGTCACGCAAGCTCTTAGCTTAAACTTTTGAAATCCTAACTGAAAGGATTTCGAATGCAACGCTTTTTCCGCTCATTCCATATGACTTTCTTTTTAAAAAATTCTTTAGATTTGGTTTTGATGTATTAACATACATTTACTTGCAGGAAAAGAGAAATTAGAATAAGCAAAGGAAAAAAAAGTGCTACAATATTTACAAATATTATTTAAAAAAATTTAACTTATGTGAATTTGCTATGAGACACATACATAATGAGGATTAACATAGACTAGACACTTATAATCGCAAAGTAGAAACAAGTACAAAGTAAGTTTTTTGTTATAAACATTTTCTAGAGGCAAGGGTGTATAAAGTTTGAAAGTGAAAAAACAGCCTTTACGGCATTCTTTTCTTTTCTGTAGAGTTTTTTTTATTTTCTCCTACTTTTTTTACTTACAGTATTCTACTAAGCTGTTATATTATTTAGAAAATTATATTTTCTTCTGATAAGCCCTTTACTTTTAATATTCACTATATTTTATTTTCACAGTTTTCTTTTTTTATTTTCTAATACTTTTCCATGTAAAATACTTTCTCAAAATACTAAGTTTCCTAGAAAATATAATCTTTTTTATTCAACAAATGTTCCAAACATATTTGCTTAACTAAATCTTAAAGGTGTTCATTGGAATCAGTTTTTTGGTTATAGAGATGACTCGACGGAATAAAAAAAGTAGTTGATTCAAACTCATAATTTTATATTTTACCCACATTAACAATATTTTCTTTTTAGTTCAGTTGGCAGAGCTTAAAAAAGGATTTTCCTGCATTCATTTATTTCAGGGTTCTCCAAACTAAGGCCCTCGGGCTAACTCCGTCCTGCAAGGATCATGAAACCGGCCCGCTGCTGTGGACTGGACATTAGGATGGATCGCTCTTCTATGGAGAAAAAAAATTATTATTAATCAAAACCTACCTATGCGGAAAAGATGTTCTATGGTATAGAGATTAAGAGAAAATAATAAAAAAAATTCAATTCAAAATTTAATACTGCCGCAAGGGGGTTGAATTTTCGAAAAAAATGGAAAAATACTGAATTTTGATTATACGATTTAAAAAAATTATTATTATTAAAAACCTACTTATGCGGAAAAGATGTTCTATGGTATGGAGATTAAGCGAAAAATAATACAAAAAATTTAAATTCTAAATTTAATACTACCGCACGGGGGTTGAATTTTCAAAAAAAAAAAAAAAAAAAAAATGGAAAAATACTTAATTTTGATTATTGATTATATGATTTTATATTCGAAATAATTGTTTTTTTGCAATATAAATAACCAAAAGTGATGATTAATGAGTAGTGAGTAGCATAATGCACATAGCAACATTTTATGACTTAGCTCCCCCTCTCCACATCGTCAAATCAGTCCGGTTAAACAACTAGAGCAGTAGGCGATGACTTTGCGTGCTTTCAGAATTCTTCGAAGGGCTAATTCCCTTATGTGATCTCTGTCGTCAGCCAGCATTGATATCAGGACATGTTCTGGATGGCCAAAAAATCAGTTTCTTTTAATAGCAGGGTCTATGATATCTTTCAAATCATTCGAGAAATAACGCGATAGAACGATTGATTGATGCAAATGCTGTGCCTCATAAATTATGGTTTCGTTCTGATCTTGAACCACATAGACGCATAGACTTTTGTAATGAATGTCATTAATGTCAATAAAACCTCGGATGAATTTTCGTGAGCTACATTGAACCTGAGAATTCTGTTCGCGATTCTAAGCCACCTTGAGTGGCAAACGTTTCCAGAATTTATCTTCAAGAGACTTTCTTTGCAATGTCAGCAGTTTATAACTTCACAAATTTCCATTAAGTACAGTTAATCAGTACTTAAGTCTTTCTTGTTAGTTCACTTCACATAGCGTGTTTTCTATTGGCTTTCGCCAGTCAGGCTTCTGGACCCAGTTGTGGTTTTATCGACGTGCGCGAAAAAATGACTTAGTGGAAGCTCGTTGGCGTGTAACTGGCACACAAACCATTGTAGTGAACGATTCAGGATCAGTTCCACGTTACGTATAATACCTCTTTTGACACCTGTGTTGACAGATGTTCTGTCGCAACCAATTTTGTTACATCTATGTCATTGTCAACGCATGACGAAAAAACTATGTATGTTATCTCCAATAATTTGCGCTCTCCCGAAATTTACAGACATGTGGCCGATGTACTCAGAGCCAGGTTCTTTTACCAAGCTTATGTGTTCTTCTATTATGACTTTTCTTCTGTTGCCTTCCATTGATAGAGTCCTGTCTTTTCGCCCATCGAAGTATAAACCAAACTGGTCATGGTCATAATCTTTTATGACCTGAGACAATAGAATAGTTCTTGCCTTTGTTCTCTTACGCCGAATTTTATTTCTGTCAACAACGTTCAAAACATTGCTTTCTGAGATAATACCCACATCTTGAAGAGCAGTGACACGATGGCAGCGCCTGCTCGGTCGGAAATACCAAATCGGTCCAATGTTCTAACTGCAGCTAAAACTTTTGTCACTACAGGTAGTCCTGTGTCCACCCAACTGGCACAGTTGCTGTCATGGCAACAGGCACGGGGACACGGGGCGGCGTTCTGTCACTACAGGTGTGACTGTGGGGAAGATTCCATGAAGTACCACTTTCGACTTATGGAGGCGTGGGAGGATAAAGCAGGAGACAGAAAAAAGATGGGATTGCCTACTACTCTAGTTGTTTAGCCGAACTGATTTGACGGTGTGGGGAGG
>BGPR01000042.1:1257738-1271818 GCA_013235015.1 Araneus ventricosus | reverse complement strand
ATCACTTAGCAACTTTACTGATCTGAGTCATTAATGAAGTGAGGTATTTTGAGGCATCCTCTACCTCCTTCAAATTTGTAAAATCAGCTTTAAAAGAATTCTAGCTTTATAAGAACGATTTTAACTTCAAATTACCTTTACAAGAATTCTAACTTTAGAAGAACGATAACTGCAAATTTCATATATTAATATATGTTCAGAATTCTAAGACAAAGATGACATGATATATGGAGCACATATGTAACCATATTGCCATTTTTTAGGTTTTTTTGACACGCTTACCTATTCAGCATAAAATAAAAATGGTGGTTTTCGTTTTGTGGGGGATTGTTTCCTTGATGCTAAATTATATTATAAAAGTTTTAATTCTTCTCATTTTTAAACATTTAAACAAGGTCAATCACACAAAATTTGTCAGTTCATAAGTTTAGTAATTTTTTAAAGATACCAAATTTGATATATAAATTATAAATTTATGTTTTTTTCTGCCTTTTATATATTTTAAAGTTGTATAACATCATGGTTTCTGTGAGGTATAAAAGTGTAATTCCAAAGAAGACAGCAGTCGTTGACGAACGATGAACAGTTTCTTTATTTAATTCATAGGTTTCAACTAGTTTGGTATAATTTAGAATAATATCAAGCCGTACTTAAAGTATTAAGAGACTCGCAGTCACAGGTGCCGAAGAAACAATCCACGCCAAAGCGGGCATCTGGTAGGAAGGTTACATGATTTTAAAAAGAGAGTGTTGCACCATACCAGCGAGTTTAATTAGTATTGTAAAAGAGGGGAATTCCCGAGCATTAGAGCGGTTGAAACTGGATTTCAACCAATTATAGTGACAGTTAATTGTATGTTAGAGATTCAGTAGAAATAATTTTATGAATTAAATTTTGAGTAGCGTTTTTTAAAATTAGGAAAGTGTTATTTTATTACATGTATATGTTCTTAACAGAAAGATAATTTTTGAGTAAGTAATGTAAATAAAAGAAAAATGAATGGGAAAAAACCAATAATCAATGAACAAAGAATAAAATCAACTAAATTCCTTCAGACAACATTAGTTTTCATGGTCTTGCATATTTTTAACCAATTAAACGACAAAAATTACAAATTTTGTAAGCGAGTAACAAGTAGTAATAATGAAACCTTGAACCGACTGAATGTGTGAAAAGAATTTCGAAAGAAATTGGGATATATTTGGACAATTAAGTTTTGTTAAAAAGAGAAGAAAAGGAAAAAGTATATATTCCTGAATTTTTAGTATTTGATTTCCTGACAATCAGCATTAATAAACAATTTTTTGAAATAAAAACAGAAATTTGAAATATCTTAAATTCAAATTTATTTTAAGCTGCAAAATCTTAAAAAAAAATCATGAGTTTCATTCTTTATTTGAATTTGTACTCTTGAATTTCAAATCCTAACCTCTAACATAAATGAAATTTCAGTTTCGTTTCAATCCTTAATCCTTAATAATATAATAAATGCGAAAGTGTGTCTGTCTGTCTGTCTGTCTGTCTGTCTTTCTGTCTGTCTGTCTGTCTGTCTGTCTGTTTGTTAAGCTTTCACGACCAAACCACAAAACCGATTTGGATGAAAATTGGCAGAGTTGTAGCTTGAAACCCGAGAACGGACATAGGCTAGGTGAAATCACGTTAAATTAATTATTTTTGACTACAGATTAAAAATAGTTAACAAAGAAAGCCCATTGACTCCGCGATTCGCGATGAAGATTTTTATTTTTCAATCTATGGTCACGTGATCCTTCAGGAATGCGAAAACATGTGAAATAAATTATTTTTTAAATCAACTATCACGTAATCATTTTTTCCGCTGTAACTTCGGAACAAATTATCCGATACAAATAATTTTTATACCATCTTAAAGATAAAAATTTAACCTTTTCAATGATATAAATTTTATTTCTGTGACATTTTTCATTCAATTTTTATTAATTTTTTAAATTTTACGTGCAGACGATTTTGAAATAACGCAAATTTATACCTACTTCGCTGCTAGGAAACGGTTAGACTTTGAACTAATTTATCTTTGTTTCTGAAAGTTTTGCTTATGTTTATAAATATGTATAAAACAAGTCAGAAATTACATGTATCTGTCTGTCTGCCGGTCGATCGGTCGTTCACAAGTACTCTTCCTAAACGGTGATCGGTAGCGACATGAAATTTACACACAAGGTGCTATTTTCAACTTTCAGAGTTAATTAGTTCTTAAGATATTTAATTAAATAACGAACATTAGCCGCTTTTAAGCCTATTGCTTAGACGTTTTTTGCCAATAACTTCCGAAATCTTTATTAGACAACAATTATTTTTATGCCATTTTAAAGACCAGAAAATGATCTTTTTAATGCTATTAATTACATTGCGATGAAATGTTTTCTCTGATTGTTTGTAAGGTTTAAAAATATTTTTGTAACGTAATTTCTAACAAGTCTTTTTATTCTTATAGAAATAAATTCAAACGAAATTACTCTTTCGCGCGCGGGCTTCTGCCAGTGTTAAAGTTAATATAAGAAAATATTGCTTTCTTTGACCATTAACAACAAAGGAGACTTTACACTTCCGGTTTCCTTTTGTCCTTGCATTTGCAGCTTTTAATGCGGTTACACAGTGTTCCAATGACGTTAGTGAAATATTCTCTTGATGTTTTGTTTAAATTTCACAATGAGGTATTACAAAACATCCATCTGTAGATACGGTAATGGGCATTAAAAAGGAACATCATATACTGTAGAGCTCTTCAACATCTTAGAATTGTCAGGGCACCTTCCGACAAGCCGAGATTGAATGCCGCTGTGCCAGTACTACTAATACGCAACCTCGATATACCGAGACTGCGCAATGGCACACGGTTGCAAATTACACACCAAGGTCCAAACGTTATGAAAGCTATTGTTATGACTGATATAGGGAGAAGAGAGAGTATTTTAATTTCACGCCTTCCGATAATGCCGAAGGATTTATCATCTCAGTTCAGAAGGTAACAAATCCCTTTCAATATGTCATTTGCCAGGCTCAGGGCCAGATACTGAAAGTGGCAGATGTACATATGGAAAAACCATATTTTTCGTATGGGCAACTATACATGGCGTGTTCACGTGTGTTCAGCCCACACAACCTCTACATCCGTGTAAATAATGTTATATACAAAAGTATATTAGAATAGATAAACAATTTACATAAGTATCAGCATACATGTACAGTACACTCCTGTCAGCCGTCCAATTAAGTATTATCTCCGTCAGAACTATTCCTTTCCCCTTTCAAAATGCAACAAACATTTACATTCGTGAATTAAAAAAAAAAGATTAATTCAAATTCTTCGCGCACGAAGTCGCGGGTAACAGCTAGTAATATAATAAATGCGAAAGTGTGTCTGTCTGTCTTTCTGTCTGTCTGTCTTTCTGTCTGTCTGTCTGTCTGTTTGTTAAGCTTTCACGACCAAACCACAAAACCGATTTGGATGAAAATTGGTAGAGTTGTAGCTTCAAACCCAAGAACGGACATAGGCTAGGTGAAATCACGTTAAATTAATTATTTTTGACTACAGATTAAAATTAGTTAACAAAGAAAGCCCATTGACTCCGCGATTCGCGATGAAAATTTTTATTTTTCAATCAGCTGTCACGTGATCCTTTAGGAATGCGAAAACATGTGGAATAAATTATTTTTAAAATCAATTATCACGTAATCCTTTTTTCCGCTGTAACTTCCGAACAAATTGTCCGATACAAATTATTTTTATACCATCGTAAAGTTAAAAATTTTACCTTTTCAATGATACCAATTTTATTTCTGTGACATTTATCATTCAATTTTTATTATTTTTTTAAAATTTTATGTGCAGACGATTTTGAAATAACGCAAATTTATACCTACTTCGCTCCTAGGAAACGGTTAGACTTTGAACTGATTTATCTTTATTTCTGAAAATTTTGCTTATGTTTATAAATATCTATAAAACAAGGCAGAAATTACATGTATCTGTCTGTCTGTCGTTCGATCGGTCGGTCACAAGAACTCCTAAACGGTGAACGGTAGTTAAGTCAAACGTGCTATTTTCAACTTTCAGAGTTAATTAGTGCTTAAGATATTTAATTAAATAACGAACATTAACCGCTTTTAAGCCTAATGCTTAGACGTTTTTTGCCAATAACTTCTGAAATATTTATTAGACAACAATTATTTTTGTGCAATTTTAAAGACCAGAAAATGTTCTTTTTAATGCTATTAATTCCATTGCGATGAAATGTTTTCTCTGATTGCTATAAAGGTTTAAAAATATTTTTTAACGTAATTTCTAACAATACTTTTTATTCTTATAGAAATAAATTCAAGCCAAATTACTGTTTAAGGCGCGGGATTTTGCCAGTGTTAAAATTAATAAAAGAAAATATTGCTTTCTTTGACCATAAACAACAAAGGAGACTTTACACTTCCGGTTTCCTGTTGTATTAGCATTTACCGCTTTTAATAAGGTTACACAGTGATCCAATGACGTTAGTGAATTATTCTCTCGATGTTTTGTTTAATTTTCATAGTGAGATATTACAAAATATCCTTCTGGAGATACGGTAATGGGCATTAACAAGGAGCATCATATTCTGTAGAGCTCTTCAAGATCTTAGAATTGTCAGGGGCACCTTCCGACAAGCCTAGAATGATAGTCGGTGTGCCAGTACTCCTAATACGTAACCTCGATATACCGAGACTGCGCAATGGCACATGGTTAAAAATTACACACCTAGGTACAAACGTCGTGAAAGCTACTGTTATGACTGATATAGGGAGAAGAGAGAGTGTTTTAATTCCACTCCTTCCGATAATACCGAAGGATTTATCATCTCAGCTCAAAAGGTAACAAATCCCTGTAAAAATATCATTTGCGAGGCTCAGGGTCAGACACTGAAAGTGGCAGGCATACATTTGGAAAAACCATATTTTTCCCATGGGCAAACTATATGTGGCCTGTTCACGTGTGTACAGCCCACACAACCTCTACATACGTGCAAATAACGTGGTATACAAAAGTATATCATCATAGATAAACAATTTACATAACTATATCAGCATACATGTACAGTACACTCCTGTCAGCCGTCCAATTAAGTATTATCAACCGTCAGAACTTTTCCTTTTCCCTTTCAAAATGCAACAAAACATTTACGTTCGTGAATTAAAAAAAAGAATAATTCAAATTCTTCGCGCACGAAGTCGCGGGTAACAGCTAGTTTATTAATATTTTCCTCCATTTATTCGGAACATAATCAAATCATGGTCTGAATAACTGTATTGTAAGGGGAAAAAAGTTACATTCATTCATTTTTCTGTCTGTGTTGATATTTTGTTTCTATTGTTAGTGGTTTGACACCTTGTTGATAACGTCTGTGACTTGAGATTTTATCTCTTAAAGACATGCAACAAACTCAAACACGCAGCCATTGACTATAAGTATGTCTTACAGTCAGCAACTTAGGATTTACAGTAAAGATCAACAAGCATGTAGGGGAATAAAATACACTTTGAATATTTTTGAAATGGCTGGTGATATATTTATTGCTAGAAGCCTATCGAAATATTTTTCTAGAATTTCGATTATTTCTTCATTTATATTTTAAGATTTGAATAGATCATGATGGATGTGACATCTTCTCCACTCATAACTTTTGTCCTCTTCACTAGAAGCGAGTTAAGTTTATGTTCCATACTTAACGCCTTATTTGCATACGCAGTGCCTTATTTACATCCATAACATGTTGAAGTTCATTATCATCATTCTATACATTGCGCATAGAATATAGATTTGGGCAGACAGAACAGAACGCCGTCTCTTACCCCCGTACCCGTGACCAGTCCGGTCACTGAACGGTTTGATGGGCAAGACGCGGGAATTTTATTTAAGACAAAAAACAATACAGGAAGTAAAAAATAAAAAAAAACCCAGATATTTACACGACACACAGAACAAAAATTCACATTGGTATACTATTTTTAAACGCTTTTACTAAGTTATAAATGTTTCATGTTTATTTGTATGTATGTATGTAAGATTGGAATTTTGTGATCGATTTTTCACTCACTTCTTAATGCACTAGAGTTCTGCAATTTTCTATATTTATTGGGTCCTGATGGCAATGCAATATTTTAATAATTTTAGAGCTCTAAATTTTCAATTTAAAGAAATTTGCAAAATTGCGTTTAAACACGATAGGTTTCAGTGGCGCCATCTATAGTATTTTTGAAAACTAAAATACTTGACACAGTAATTTAAATGTTTCTATAAAAATAAAAATAAGTATGTCTTATTATAGATCTTTTTAAAGAAATTATTGCTGGAATTAAATAAAGCATAGGATCCATTAAGTGCATCCTATCAAACCTTTTTCAATAAAATAATTGCTTTAGTTAGCTGATGTATAAAATATTTATAATTCTGAATTATGACGTAAATTAAAGATTAAAAACTAGAAAATAATAAATATAAAAAAAACTAAAAAAAAAACGCCTTTACCAATGCATTAAAAAAGAAAATAATAATTTTTCTCAAAATCTGGAGGTCAAAACAAAAATCGTAAAAGCGTGAG
Organism: Araneus ventricosus; assembly: GCA_013235015.1. Lineage (NCBI taxonomy): Eukaryota > Metazoa > Arthropoda > Arachnida > Araneae > Araneidae > Araneus > Araneus ventricosus. The sequence continues at coordinate 1,265,210 of BGPR01000042.1, read as the reverse complement.
GCGCTGAAAACAATAGGAGAAAGATATAAAACCACAATGAAAAAAACACAAAGAAACTAAATGTTATTAAACATTCATCATATAAAATATTATAAATGTGATTACAATTCTAATTTACTTACAGCTTTTCTACCTGCGCCTCTTGCTTTTGCGATTTTTTTTGACCTCCTGATTTTTGAGAAAAACTATTATTTATTTTTTTAATGCATTGGTAAAAGCGTTTTTTTAAGTTTTTGTTTTATATTTATTATTTCGTATTAGTGTTCCTTTGTTGTTTTTTCCTTTTTTTGGGGAATGTCTGGTCATTTGGAGCTTGTTGGTTGAGCTTGCTGGAATTGTTGAAGGCTAGGGAAGTCGGAAAACATCTCTGTTCTCACTGATGAATTCCAATATCCTACAAATTTTTTGTCTGGAGATGAGAGTATTGGCGACTCTTTTCCGTCATTCTTTTTCGAAGATTTCGGCAGACAGGGTGAGCTAAGATAAATATTTCCAAATAATTTTTATTGTATTATATTGAGTAATAAACAGCTAATATTGTCCACAAGTCATTGGCTTGATCGCTTTTTATTGCGTCTTTAAGCATATACATTAATTTCTTAATTAATTTTTTTACTAATTGATCTCGATGAAGAAATTTAAATAAAATCAATTCTTAAAAAATTCCTGCAATCCTTACACTTATTTTCCTTGATTTTCATATTTTCTATTGAAAAATAAACAGTGTACTATGACTATGCACCACGCCCCCTGTTTGTAAAATTTCGAAAATCAAATATAGTTGTAAGACTATTAAGGAATTTTAAAACAGTGAAAAAATTTTAACTTATGAAAATTTGTATATATTTTTACATCTAACATTAAAAATATTGTCAAATAAGCAAACATCATTTTAAAGTACACAAAATGTTATTTTAAGAAAGCAAGTTATTAATGTCTTGGACTTCATATCTTTGAAATTTAGTTGAGAAAAATAATCATAAATTTAATGAGCGATTTTCAAATACTGATAAAAATTAGAGGGGCTTTCAAATATTGATAAAAATTTAGAGTAATTTCAAACAGATGCACGCAAACAAATATATGAAACACCTCTAATCTGAAAGTAAATTAGTTAAAGTCGTAACATTTCTTTGTAACTCAGAAATTATTTTGAACATGGAAATCTCGTATCTGCAGGATTCCTTAGGGAAATCGAAACTGTTATCTATTTTTCGAACATTTTTCTTATCGACAATCTATTGCTGATATGAAAAGGAATCGGTGGAAGTTTCAGAACTATCCTGCTGAAATCATTTTCAAAACAGCATGAAAATCAATCCTTTTGATACTCCAGAAACCCTCAGTCGAATATGTTATGGTGCCAAGTAACTGGAATGTGTTTGCACAATACTTCAAAGAGCCAATACAAATATTGAGATGGAGGACATATTTCCCTATGGAAGAATATTTCCTTGAGCACTAAAATATCGGAAATAAGCGCATTCCACCTAACAATCCTCTTCGAACACATTTTATTTCTCGTTTCGATTCGAAATGTTTCATTGTAGTGCATTCTATATACTTCAGAGGAGTTCTTTTCACGTGAAAACGTCTTTCCGCTCGTTACAGTGATAGTCGGTCGAACTTTCTTGTGTGACAAAAAATCGTCAGATTTGAATCGCTAATAACTACGAGACTAATTATGCGAAGAGAATGGTTGACCCCACAACGGATAGATCATATCTGTAAGAGTTTGTCGCATAGTGTATGTTTTGCCTTGACGTCATCGTACCAGCGTAGGCGCATGCGCGTGATTGTTGTGAATTAGTTTTATGTAAGATTATAAATGAGTGTAGCGTGGAAACGCGTTTAGCTAGAAGGTTGATTCTGGTGTCTTTTTAAAGAGCATGAGGAGTATTACTAGGACCCAAAGTGAGACAATAAAAATATTTATCAGAATATAAGTACAAATCGGTATTAAATTGAAAATTTCAAACTCAGCATTTTTTTTAATAACATGCAGAGTTTTCGTTCAGATTGCACGAAACTTATAGAATACTTGACAATACGAAACAGAAATATTGTATTAAAATTTGAATTCAAAAATTCGAATATTACGGGAAATATGAGCATTTGTAGTAAACAATGTTTTACTGAGCATACGCTACGCGAAATGTAGTTCTATATACTGTCAACAGACGGCGGCATCAAAAGCTACTCTAAATAAAACATAAGAAAGGCGCATTTCGGGTCCGCGCCGTAGATTTTTCGTGGAAACATCGGGATAAAATCATAAAACAAGTATTTAGTATTAATATGTAATTTAATTATCAATCTCTTTAATATAATATTTACACAGAGTAGCATAATAGCTACAGAATAGATAAATCACAAGTTTATCGCATGTAGCAAGGGTCTGTGGTAATTTGTGATTTATCTATTCTGTAACCATTATACTAATACATTATACTAAACGCGTTTCCACCCTACACTTATTTATAACCTTACAAAAAGCTAATTCATAACAATCACGCGCATGTGCCTAAACTGGTACGATGATGTCACAGGCAAAACATACACTATGCGACAAACTCTTACAGATATGATCTATCCGTTGTGGGGTCAACCATTCTTTTCGAGTTATTAGCGTAGTTATAACCATTATACTACTCTGTGTAAATATTGTATTAAAGAGATTGATAATGAAATTATATATTAATACGAAACACTTGTTTTACGATTTTATCCCGACATTTTCACGAAAAATCTACGGTGCGGAGCCAAACTGGGCTTTTCTTGTGTTTTTTTGGCATATTTTGGTTTCTTAGATTGCGCTAGATGATGAAGAGAAGTCAAGAATATTAAATGTATGTACAGACCCTATCTTGAGGTTTGGTAGTACGGTAATAGTTTTCTTTTTTAGATTTCAAATACATTTTTACACTTCTAAACGCTGAAAAACTTCTCGTTGCAGAGGGATTCAAATAAGGATGACAACGACAAAAATATGCGCAGTAAGAGCGGAAATATTGAAAACGAAAGTTAAAGGACAGCAGATAGAAAAGAAAACTGACCACCAAATGTAGAAAGCTTTGTGGAAAGGAAAAGGATTGGAATGTTAAGGATCTTATTTATAGTAGTCTCTGTAAAGTTAAATAATGTACCAATGAAAATGTTGATAATATTTAAAAAATGGATCAATAATTTAGGCTCTATATATTTTGAAAAGTCCTTAATAATAATTGATATGTTAATTAGACGTGAATTTAAGTAGCCTTAGACAATTATATTTGTTATGACCATGTGCATGTGTATTTTTGTTTCTCGGTATATATTATATAATTTGTTTGTCATTTGATATAAAGTAAAACTGCACAATAAGGTTCATTTGGAGTAATTCATAGCTTTATATAAAATCACATTTTAAAAAAAATAATTTATCAAAATATCTATTCATTGTTCAAAGAAGTAACACAAAAAATAAAACCTTAAACTATTATAAACGGTAATGTATTCATTCGTCTGTTCTAGAATTCATTAAACGAACTTAAAATTTAATGTTGTTTATTAATAGCTTACCCATAACAGTATGCTTGCAGAATTAAGAGTCCACTAAGAAAGAATACATGATTCTATTTTGTAAAGACTTATTAGTTTTATTTAGAAATGAAAACGATACTTTTTTTGAGTTTTATAGAGTTCCATACAAAAAATTTGTTTATTACACTGAGGTTTTTATTTATCATCATGAATACTAAAATAAACAAAGTAACGTCGGAAAAACCGGGTAAAAATGACCGAGTTTTATTCTGCAAAATTTCTGTTCATTTAGGAACAGTTTTTGTAATAAGATTTCCTATTTTTCAAATTCGTCATATACCATGTTTATTCCTTTAAATATAACTTTAATACAACTAAGCATAAGTTTCGATGACAGATTAAGCGTGCACCAAACAAATTGTAGCAATGGATAAAGAAATCAGCGTATATACACTGACGCATTGTAAATGTTGCCGAAGAAAGGTGTAACCAAAATTAATTAATTCTTGTTCAATAATAATTAATTTGTGCCACTTAAGCGGAACAAAACTAAACATTTTTCTGGTATGGATAATGAATTAGTTCCTAGAACTGATTCCTTCTAATTATTCATAGCACATGCAACATATAATCAGAACATCACAGGCAACATATCTATCAAATAGCTCTTAGTTTTATTAGTATGCAGAGCTGTTTCTCATTGTCACGATTACTGGGTTGATTCATTATGATGATTAATGGAATGCATTCTTTCGGATACAAAGTAGAGAAAGCTGTAACGTATTTTGTAGTAATATATTATGTTTCAATATATCATTTTGTTGAGCACATACGAGAACACGGGTTATGCAGGGTGAACAAAAAGTCCGTAGAAACTTCAAAAATTCAAAAAAATCGGAAAAACAACCGAAATGAAAAATGGTTTGCAGGGTTAGTATCGCTAGGTCACGGGTTTTTTTAAGATAGAAAGAAACAGCCGATAGATGGCGCTGGTGCAAGCGACTTCGGTGGAAATATGTAAATGCGACGGTTATAAGAACTTGCGGTCTTAAACCACAACCACAACAATAGTCCAGTCAATGAAAACCAAAAACCGGCGAATAGAAAAAAAAAATGGCGTAGTTCTGAAATTTGGCACAGTTGTTAGGGGTAATGTCCTAAACGACATACTAAAATTCCTTGCCGGTGGGGGGTGCGAGGGGGGTACAGAGGGGGTTTAAAGGGGCGTTTTCAGTTTTTCTTAAATATCTCGAAAACTATGGGCTCTAGCAAAAAACACTCAATTACAAAATTAAACTACGTGAAATTTCCTACAAAAAAGTCCTATATTTTTTTGAAGCATCAATATATTAGAATATGCAGGGGGATACAAAAGTGAATATTTCTAAAATTCCTTATTGTAATGGAAAAATCAATTAAAAGTGCTGAATCTACACCCCCCTAAAAACCTCATGCCTATATAATAATTATACAAGGGTAATATTGTATGTGTAGGAGCGAGGGGAGGGCGACAAACCCATTTGAAAAAAAGTCGTGTTCCCTTCCTCCCCTCACATCCGTTCCCCTTCACATTCTCCTTCTACTCGTAGTCCAGTAAACGAATTGTAAATTTTAAAAAAAAGTTGTAGTTTTAAAATTTGGCACAGTTGTTGGGAAGACTGCCCTAAACAAAATAACTAGATAACTAGCTAATATTAACAAACTAACTAGATTATTTATATTAACTAAACCTTTGTATTCAAAAAATAAGATGGTTTATTCTGAGCAACATGATAGATTGGGTGATTATAGTGTAGATGACATCAGAGCTGGATTTTAGACTGGATGTGATAAAAAATATTCAAAGAATAGCAAACTCTTTCGCCTCAACTTAGAGGTAAATATTTCCATATTTTGAGATCAATAGTTTAAGCAAGAATTTTTGCAAATAACAAATCGCCGATACAAAAATTTCATGAGTATATTGAGATATATTTTAAGATAAATAAAATAACTAAATTTATATATACATTTGAATAATAATAATAATAACAATAACAATAAACAAATAATACCGTCTGTAATAGACGAGATAACATTCAAAATTACGATTTGTCATACCATTTTGACTCGGAATCACTACTAAAATTGGCAAAAATATTTGTAAAAATAAGATCACTAAGTTTCGAAGTATAAATTTGTAATAAAAGTATTTCAAATCACCAGAGTATTGAGTTATAAAATCCCTACCAAAGAATATATTTCGAAGACATGAAAAGAACGAAAGAAAAGCTTATATTTGAACTCAAGGTCCAATCCATTTCTAGGGCATGTAGTATGTATGTAAAGTATTGATTTCAGAAAGCACTCGACGAAAAATGTTACATCAGAAAATATCTTCAGTGCTGAAACGACTGATTTGCTGGATGAAAGCATTCGTGCTTCTTGTTCTTGTTAGTTGTGCATAAACTCCGAAAAACAATTTTCTTACGAATTTTGCTAGAAGTTTTTTTATAGCTAAAAGTAATCAGAATAACAAGAAATTTTCATTTCAAATATTGCAGTTTGTTAAGTTGGACAGTCGAGATATTCGAATTTTAGAAACAGAATTGGAGGCTTCTTTCGAGGTTATATAGTATGTTTGAAAATGTATTGATTTCAGAAAGCACTCGACGGAAAACGTTACATCAGAAAATATCTGCAGCTCTGAAACGACTGATTTGCTGGATGAAAGAATTCGTGCTTCATGTTACCTGATATGAACACAGCTGTAAAAATCTGTATTTTTATGAACTTTACTAGAAGTTCGTTTGATAGGTAAACGTAACCAGAATAAAAGGAAATTTTCATTTTCACTCGAATTTCATGAAACAGAAATGAAGACTTCTTAGGTATGTAGTTTGGTATATATTTGGTAGGTATTTTTATTTATGTATTTAATCTTCACCTACCTACCTAAAATGGTGTACGGAGCAAGGGCATAGCCGGGAGGGAAGATTAAAAAAATATACATGTAGAAACTACCCGTAAAATATTATTTTATCACTACAAGAATGTACGAGCTAGATCAATTAGTTTACTCGACTATAGATGGAGCTACAGTTCTGCTACAAGCAGCGCCATCTTTTTCCTAACAAAACTCGAGTGCAAGCTCAGAGCGAGCAGAGCAGCACCGCAGCAGTAACTATGTTTCTTCATTAACTTTCTCTGTTGACTTATTATTGGCGTTTAAGCCACCCGATCTCCCGGTCGTAAGTAGCATGACCACCCGACTAACTTTATCATGGCTCCTTAACATTAAATCCTTAACCCATAATTTTTAATCATTAATCCTAATCTGTAACATATATCCCTAGTTAATCTTGCTCTAATTTAAATCATGACTTCATGTAAAATATTCTTAACCTTTCTGTACATATATCTCTTTTCCCCCTTGTAAATTCTCCCTAGTATTTTAATAAATGTTTGTTGTATTTAATCTTGAAGTCTCCTCGTTTATTCTAATCAGTATTTTGTTTTAATCTCTAACGTGTTTGAACCCCTAAAACCCCCTAGACATAAATCCGAAACCATTTACCCCTTAAAGGTGAACCCTTATGTGGTCATTTTGTTCCTTGAACGGAATCCCACATACATGTCATATCATGAACCAGCGGGAGTGGTCTCCCCTAAACTTTCTCGTACACTTCCCAAAAAAGATGCTGGATAAAAAAATTCAAACCTACTGTAACCCAGGATCCAATGGCTATCAAAAAATGTTTAGGTAAATAATCAAATTCCCAAAAAATTTCAAAAGAGATGCGTACCGAATTCCACTCTTGCCGGCTCAAGGACAAAGTCACGCAATCCTTCGGCGTGCACAGATTGCTACCAGTGCGCATGCGCATGAGAATCGGATTAAAAACAATGAATATGCAGTTTTAACACCTCTTTTTGACGGATTTGGCCCAAACCTTTATACGGACCTACAT
>BGPR01000042.1:1210714-1250096 GCA_013235015.1 Araneus ventricosus | reverse complement strand
CTCCATTACTTTTTTCATGAACTTCGTTTCATTTCAAAAGAATTTGGAAATTTTAAGTAATTTATATGAAAATGCATTTTGTAGTTTTTTTCCATTTTTAGGAGACAATAATTCAGATGTAATTTTTCTTGAAATTTTGAAGGAACTAAATAAAAATATTGATTTTTTCTTGTTTTTACTTATTTACCTCTTTCTCCTTTTGTCAAATATTGATAATCTAAGTCAGTGTTTCCGAACGGGGGGGGCACGCCGCACAGGAGAGAGTTTGATTATTGAGGGAGGGAATTCGAAAATGGGAGAAAAAAGAAAGAAATCGGCTGTATACAACACAACAAGGATAATTGAGACTCAAGCTAACGAAATTGGAATTTAAAATAGAATCACATTGCAGCAAACATCAAGCACAAGATTCTCACTAAAAATAAATAATAAATAATTATTAATAATTAAAATAATATAGAAAAATCTTCATTAAAATCATTTAGTAAATGAATATCTGTTCTCCATTATATGTTTTGGAAACTTACTTACTGTGTTTTTGTGCAATTTCTACTGATTTCTTCCTAAATTCTGTCATTTAAGCTTCTTCAGTAGGGTGGAGCGAAAAAATTCAAATTTATATTTCAGATTCGCTATAGCGCGTTAAAGTTGCGATTGGTGCATACTTAAACAACAAAAAAAGAATTATACAAAACTGATGATATCTTCCGATCTCGGAAAGAGTCTAAATATTTCAAAAAATGGAGAATTTCGCTGACTTTTAATATTTTTTTACAATTTTTGCTTCCGTATTTTTTTAATACTATAATGCAAAACAATTTCAATGGGTACTACTACATAAGAAAAAATTCTTTCTATATTTAGAGAGCATCTGAGAGCGAGCAAATCCATTAAAATTTATTAAAAAAATGCAATGCTTTGACAATTTTCAAAAAATTTTGCAGTGAATATGTATAAGTTTTTAAGGATCCGCAATGTGACCACAGAGTTAATCAAACAACTCCAAAGTGTTTTGTAAAAGAAATAGTGTCGATGGTTTAGTATTAACCTGCGTATTTGAGTTGAATTCACTTCCCATTACTCCAACTGGCAACACCGTGCGAGACTCCGGTTCGTTCATGTCGCTTATTCTAGTGTCGGTTCGTCCCACGGCTTGCACGTCCATCTTGTATTACTTTTCAATTATGTCTAAGTCTAGGTGTAGTGAATAAGCAACATTCTGCTCTTTGTGTCATTCTTGGCACTCAATAGTGCTTAGGTCTATTCTATTTAGATCTCTTGGGAAATGTATTCGTCAGCGTCAAAGAAAAATTCGAGATAATCCATTACGTGTCCTATATTTGGCCGTCCGAGAGATTTTCTACCTAATAAACTTCCTATATACCAGAATGTGCTCCGATGTTGTTTTGGAGAAAGATTTGAGTTATCAAGGATGGTCAATAACACAAAATTAAGTTTTTCAGTTTTTAACAATTCAGTGGGGCAAAAAGTAAAAATTATTTTTGACAAGCAGTCAATCCCTACAGTTTCCAGCTCATTAATACTTTCTATGTTAAATATTGTAATCTTAGGAAATCTTACAACCAAGACTAGGAGAAATCAGAATTTAGAAAAAAGGATTGATGAGTTTAAAATCCAAGGAAACAAAAGTTTTGACGCCTCTACCTGTAAGTGTGTACTGGGGGTGTATTATTCTAGTAAAGAGACCCCAGACATTTGCTAGTGTCCAATTTACATTTATTGCCTGTGTGAGAAACCTAACTATATTCCCGTCATCGATCAAAGATTTATATACCTTCCGAGAAAGCATGAATTAGGAAATATTGGTACTTTGACAAATGGCAATAAAGTTGAAAACTAGAATTGTTTTTAAAAAGTAACAATTACGATCTATTTTAACGCCATATAGGTTCTATGAATGTGACTAATGTGAGGTTGCTCCGGAGTCACGATTTTATTAGTCATTTGGACAGTTGTCACTTTTGATTGCCTGATATATGTATAAAGGATACCTCTGGTCTTTGCTCCAATATTTTCTGTCCACTTCTAGAGTTGCAATATCTATTAGTTGTAATCTCTACACACCTCCTGAGATTCTCTCAAACATTCCTAGGTCAACAAAAGATTTTGGGCCAGTTATTTCCTCATCCAAGTGCTGAAAAAGGTAACAGAAAGGTATTTAATGAAATGGAGCAACATTACAGCCCATCTCAATGTGTCGTCCAACATAAGTTTCGAGTTGACGAATAGCAACACCAACGATATTAGTACAATCACAGCCAACGAGCTCCAAATTTTTTAGTAGAATTCCTTATTCATTTAGGTTACATGCAATACTAGATGCTGAGTCTTTGTTAGATCCTGAGTTCGGGGACACATGGGCAACATAAACCGAACCAGGTTTTCGTTGATGAAAGAATAATGCTCCTCCTTCATTGTTCGACTTAACGGTTTTGATTCAATCCTTTCTATAACTAATGTGTGATCTTTTCTTCATCAAAGCAAACTGAATAAAATAGATCAGTACCAAACACTGTTGAGCAAGTTTAATGCCAAGCATGATACACAACGCAGAATGCTACTCATTCATTAACGACGACTGTCACCAAGACATAGATATAATTGAAAAGTAATATAAGATGGACGTGCAAGCCGTGGGACGAACCGACACTAGAGTAAGCGACATGAACGAACCGAAGTCTCTCACGGTGTTGCCAGTTGGCGTAATGGTCAGTGAATTCAACTCAAATACGCAGGTTAATACTAAACCATCGACACTATTTCTTTTGCAAAACACTTTGGAGTTGCTTGATTAACTCCGTGGTCTCATTGTGGATCCTTAAAAACTCCGATACAAATTTGTTATAAAAATTTTTAAAAATGTTTGAAATATTGCATTTTTTGGTAAATTTTAAAGCATTTGCTCCATCAGAAGATATTATCTAAATAGAGAAATATTTTTTTTTCTTATGTAGTGGCACCCATTGAAACTTTTTTGCACTATGGCATTAAAAAATACGAAAGCAAAAATGCTAAAAAATTGCTAAAAAACAGTGAAATATTTCTTTGCGCGATCAGAAGATATTATCAGATTTGAATAATTCTTTTTTTGTTATTTAAATATGCACCAATCACAACTTTTGCGTGCTATATCATCTCTGAAATTTAAATTTGAATTTTTTCGCTCCACCCTATTCTTCAATAAACATTTAAATTTTTGAATATTAAAATTTATATATATGTCTGTCAGGGAACCCCATAAATAAGGAAGCCATGGTAATTATGGTTTTACTTATATATGCAAATTTTTTATATAATAAAATTTCAATAGCCGGTCTCGTTGTGAAAATATTCAAAATAATTAAAAATATTTTTATTAAGGATTTATTTAAATTCCTGATTACAAAGGCTTATTGAAAACAAAGTAATTAATTTAAGTACTCATTCAAACAAAATCCTTACATAAGTTGCAAATAAAAACTTAAAAATGCAGAAAAGCAAAGAAAAGAACTTCAATAAAATATTCATTAATCTCCCCTGTCGCATAAATTAATTTGAATTTATGATCTGAAGTTTTGGATGCTTTCTGTCTTTTGAATAGATTTATTGCAAATGTTATAATATTTTATTTCGATTCAAAATATTGTTTTCAAATAATGTTGTTTCCAGATTAATTGTTTTTTATTTCTCTTCTGTGTTTATGGTTATTTGGGACGGCCTTGCTGTAATTTTTACAAAGAAATATTCTTAAATTAAGCCATGGTATTTAGTTGGAATTATTGCGATAGCTTCCATTTCAAAAGTTTTTTTTTGAAATTTCAATTTATCTTGTAATACATTGCTAATAAAAGCAAAGGATAAAAATTTAAAAATATAATGAAGTAAAAAATACTAAAAGGTTAAACATTTTTAAAATTCTTTGAAGGATATGTATTGAATTCAGATTTTTGCTCCTTATATTTATAATTAAAATAAGTTTCCGACTCTTACACTCCATTTTAATACTGAAGAGTTGCATACTTCATTGGTTGAATATACAAAACTGAAAAAAAATCCGAATAAAAATTTAAAATTCTTGTTCATTCCCTTCACAACCCGAAATCCATTTTGCTGAAATCCAAATATATTTGATTTTGAGTCGATTAATTTCAGTCGAGGATATTTAATGTACTTTGGGTTTTCGTTATGCATATTTAATTTCACTGCACAAATTTTCAGTAAAATTCTCTCTATATACTCATTAAGTATGTGGTAATTCTGACAAATATCATGAAAATATATATGATTGCATTATCAAATCTGTTTCTGTCGTATTTGCTATTACTTTTGAAGTTGTTGGTACACATATATACAATTTACACATCGTATTTTTTAGCCACTTTGTATTTTTTTAACAATGTATATTTAGGTTTTGTAATGTTTAGAATATTTAAAATTTCTTTAAATAATAATAAGTATGACAAGATATTGTACATATAAGACTAGAGCAGATTCGTACAAATTCATCAATAAAATGTATCGCCAATTAGAAAACAGAACAATTTTGTTACCAAAAAATACAAATAAATAAATAAATAGTAATAATAAATAATTGAAAAAAACCCATATGTTTAATGACAGTAAAATCAAAGATTCTGACACTTAAACTGTAATCAGTCATCAGAATAGAATGGAAGATTTGGTATTGTGTTAAAAGTACCAAAGTGTTGTTCATCGTATATGTGCAAAACTTTTATATTGATGCTTTGATGCATTTTTAATACTATATTTAGCTCCCAAAATAGTGTGAAATTTCCGATATCTGGTGGGAAGTCGAAGATTATTTTTTAAATAGAAATTTGGGGCAATGAAATAAAACTTATATAAAAGATTAGGGAAAAATGTACAATTAATCTCTAACTTTGAGGAATTATTTTGCAAATTTTCTGGATATCAGGAAAAGATCTCTGAAATTTTGAAACAGAATGTTTTGGAAGGAGCGTTTTGTATAAGAAATTACTGGCCGATTGATTATTGGTGACAATAAATCGTTATAGTGAAAAAATGAAATTAAATTATTTTTCTGACGGGATTGAGAGTTTCAGATCTTAAAGGGAACTAAAAAAATTACAGAATGATTCATATTTGCTGTATCTGTTTCAATTCAAAAAGAGATTGTCAAAGCTTTTAAAAAATGAAATACCCTATTTCCGAGTTTAAAATTATTATCACTTGTGTAAAGAGAAAAAACTAGGAAATACAGAAATATTTCCTAGAGGCAGTTACATTCCAAGTTATATAACAGTGTGTCATATATGGAAAAATATCACTTCTCAAAAGCATTGACATTTATAAATTCAGTATTAAAAGAGAAAAAATATTTACATTTTTTTACAGCTGGATATATATATAGAAGTTCAAATTGTCACGCGAAGCTAAATATATAGAGACAATTTCGAAAATAAACTTTAAAAACTTTTCATTCCAGACCCAAACAGTTATTATTGTTTGTTACTTTCTTAGTTTGCAAGAAGAATTTCTTTTTCCTTAACAACAGGCTTTGAGATAAAATCTCATTTAAATAATCTAAAGAATTTTTCGTCCTTTTTGGACAGCAATGAATACTCCCGCCTGAGAAAACCGTTTTTTCAGCAAACATCCACCTGTTTTTAATTTGATGCTTGCATTCTTATACATTTTATTTCAAGTTTCAATGCAACAATTAAGAAGTTTCTTTTGTTGACATGTGTCCAGCAGCTACGCAAGATTTCCCTAACTATAAAAACTTTTTTTCTTGATAGAAATCTTGAAAAAGCAATAAAGCGTAAGGCGCATGGTTCATAATATATATAAAAAAAAAAACGTTTCGATGTACTTCGTGATAAATGTGAAAAGAGAACTTTCTTTGACAAAAGCAGAAGTGTTCATGCTCCAAACTGAAATTTGTCTTTCATAACTGTGATTGCTAAAAGTAAATTATTCTTTGCATTAAAAATGTTTCTTGCTTTATGTTAAACCTTTTCAATTTATAAAAGAGAGAGAGAGATACAAAACTCCAATTACTTTTGTAAAATATTTCTTAATGCACCCCGCCATGTATTTGAATCTTTAAAAATATGTGTTCGATAAAAAGTATTCTATAACGTTCTAGAGAACACTCTCATATCCTCTTGCCTGTAACCATTATGGCTACTGAATGGTTGATTGGGTATGAAAACGTCACCTATATTAAGGATCGCAAAAAAATTACAGGTCGGCCAGTTAAAGTGCCGAGGATACATATATGAAAATAATACATCTCATATACAATGAAAATAAAAATAACCAAACAAACACTAAACACAGAAGTACATGAAATCTGAACGGTATTTACACTAAAAAAGAGCAATATATTTTTTTAAAAACGGAAGATAAATGATATAATGTTATATAGTGTATAGGTATTCTGGCTAGAATTAAGAATACGGTGCGGTCGCCAAAGTTGAATCTGTTTGGCGATTTCTCGCCAAATCTGGTATTCGTGGCTGTTGTTCTGAGACCGCACTATGATCTTAAGTCTTATTGGTATTCTATATAATCGCAAGGTGTAGTACAACGGTGTCAAACTCGCGGCCCACAACGAATAATTTTGCGGCCCAGCAAACATAACAGTATATAAAAGAAATTTTAATATTTTGTATTTTTGTATTTTGCATAATTTTTTAAATTCCTAATATACTTATTAATGACGAAGCACAACAGACTGGGGTAACTGCATCGTAACAAAAACACGCGGAAACACTTTTAAGGCTTTGAGCTGAATTTGAAGTAAGGTTTGAAGAATTAAAATCCTTCGAAGTAAAATTTTGTCTGTCTTTTTTGTATTTTCTCCATAGATATTGAATGAATAGCTAACTATATGCAGAAGGATGTAGTCGAGATTCAACATTGTTCCGATCTAAAGGCCAAATTCAGTGAAGTCGAGATGCTGGATTTATAAATATTTGCCATTCATGTTTGAAATTTCTCAAAATTATATGAAATTATTTCTAAGTTTGGAAGTTCTTATCAGTCTGAGTAATTATTTTCACTTATGAAAGGAAATAATTCTCCTGTCAAAACAAAGATCACCGATATTCAGATTTTCACCCAGTTTTGAAAGTAATCACTACGGACGAGATATCCGTTAAAATAGGAATGATGGTAGCAGAGAAGAGATACAATGTGTCCAGGAAGAAAACATTAACTTTAGATATGTTCTTGTTCTTTTTTACGCTCAGTTTTCGAAAAAACCTACGCTTTTATCAAAATTGAAAGTAGTTTTTTTTTTGCAGCCCACATAGATTTTGTTTATTTTTCCCGTGTTAGTTTTTTGGGTTTGACACCCATGGTGTTGTATAAATGTTTTATGTAAGAATGAAACAAAATTTAATGTGATTAAATTAATTTAGTGGTAAATAAAAAATATTGATTCTGTTTTTGATATAATGTTATTAAATATGATGGATTAAGCAATGCGACATTTAAGGAATTTTATTCTAACTTTTCTTACACAAATTTCTTCTTGACCGCATATAGCTTTAAGTAAAATGAAAGAAGTAAATTTGAAATGAAGTGATAATTAATAATATTCTATGCTATGGGTATTCGACAGTTATTTTTGAATGTAAACAAATTGGATTAGCTTTTCTTTATTTCTGTTAAAGAAATTGAATGGTGATTTTTCAGTAATTTAAAGAAAACATAATATATTCCTCATATTTATATTTATGCTTGGTTTTCAAATAAATAAGACAAATATTGAGCCAGAGACTCAGTCAAGGTGTTCGATACATTTCTTGCATTTTGTAATAAAACTGCAGAGATTTAAGTTTTTTCAGATTACAAGAGATTATGAACACATTATGAGAAATGTAAATTCTTACATAAATTTATGACATAAATACTGCTGGATTTTGATTCAAATTTATTTAAATAATTACATTTTAATTCATTATTTTTATATGGCACTCATTGCTTTTGTATTAACCAATGCTTTCAACATGATAACAATTTGATTGAATTAATGCTAATTTTTTATAGAAATCAACAAAGCAATTATAAAAATCTTTTTATCGTTCATTTCAAATAAACTTAATTCAAATTTGTTTAGCAATGTAGCCAGTGATTCTTTGAGACTAAATTTTGAAAACATTTTTTTTCTTCTTTTTTTGCAGCTTAGTGCTGTATCATTTCTAAAGCTTATAAATCTTTGCATTTCTCTCAAGATTTCTTTTTCTATAAAATTTCCTGCGTTAAAAAATGCCTGAATCCAGAATATTTAATGAAGTACATGGAAGACTACTTAATTGAAACCCAATATTTTACCTGTCTTCTCTAACAAGAAACACTAGCAAAACGAAAGCAAGATTCAAGACGTTTTATATAAAAGAAGAAAGTTTGTAACAAATGAGTTGCTGACCTTAATTATCTTTTCGTGGTCTCTAATGGTTTTAGCCTCACTTTAGATATGTCTATTGTCTTAAATTATCTAATTACAGAAATAATTGCCCTTTTTTCACAAAATTGTGTTTGAACATTCATCTTCTGTTAGTCATGCAGTTTCTTTGATACATTAAACAGAGTTGCATTTTTGCAATGAAGATAAACGATAATTGAAGAAATTTAAGAGTTTGTTGGAAGACGAATGCTTTACTTTCTGAAGTTGTAATACGAAAAGTTGCTTGCTAAATATTGGAGATAAACTTATGAGAAAAATATTCGTGGCAATAAAAAGATCAACTATTAATCCTTCGTTAGATACAACTATTATATGAGTGAGTGATTGGGGTTTTATGGCACAAGGGCCAGAATTGGCCAAGCACAACTATTATATACATTAGATTAGGCACGCCTATCCCTTAGATAACGTTAGTTAACATTTTTACCTACAGTACCTTAGATTTAAATTTTTGTGGTGAAATATCTAAAATTTATTTATTTTTGGGCATATTTTTTCCGTAATGTCGTTTTAAACTTCCTTTGTGAAGACAGTTGGAATACTAGGAAAAAAGTACTTGCATTAGTCGTACCGATTTTAAACAGGTTCTTCCAAAATGGAAATTTTGGAACACGGCAAGGAAAAAACAATCGTCAAGGTCGAAAACCTATGGAAAATAACATAGCGGCTGAGAAAACCTGGATTTCCTACTAAACCAAATTCCATGCCATTTTGCGCCGATTCTTGACGTGGGACCCTGATGAGAGGGTAGTGGCAGATCAAACGATTTGACTAGATTGGTATCTCGCGACAAGGGTACCTATTATGGAAAATCCGCTGAGTGAAAGAAAAAGGGGGTCGAAGAGCAGCTGTAGAGGGGAGAGAAGATCACACTCCTTACTGCCAGCACACTTTGGAGCTTCAGATGAATGACGTGCCTGATTTTTCGACTTGAATGGGTGGAAAAAAAACCCAGAGTTGAGACAAATAGATGGAATGGAGGGCAGATGATTTGTCTGCTTTAAACTACTATTCGAAGCTGCAGTAGCCTAGTGGTAAGGTTTCGAGGCTGGAGGGTTCCATGTTCGAAACCCAATCCCACTGAAGATCCGACGTTTATATGGGCCTCTTGCACGCTAAATTATACGTAGGGCATCGAACGTATTCCCCCTGGTGTTGTACGGAAATTTCGAGATAGGGCTGCCAGCTTAAGTATCGTCCTCGTCACCTGACCACGGTTCAGAATTACGAGGTCAGTTCCAAAAAACCCTAGCGTGGTTTTGAAAACGGGACGTTAATATAATTCACTAACTAAACTTAGCCTACCATTAATTTCTAACGGAAATTCATCCATCATGTTAAATACATTTTGGAATAAACAACTACAATCTTATGGAATTTAAAATATGCAAATAAAAAAATAAAGAAATTAAAAGAAAGATTTATGATTTTGTGCGCGGTTATCTGAGAGATAGAAATTGGAGTTTTATGTGTCATTGAAGCCGAAACTTCGCTAATCCTCACTCCTTGAAGGTGCATGATGATAATTAAATGGAAGGATAAATGGATTAGCTGTAGCTATTAAGGCAGCTGTAGCCAATCTACTGCATACTGATTTCAATCAGGAACACAAAATATATCCGAGAGATAAGAGGGATTTCCCACGCCTAACGGGGGTTTAAAATTCCATTAACAGTGGTTAGCCAAATTCTAAAAGCAACATGTAAATCATTCCCCAGACATTTTGAAAATGCCTCAATAAAGTTAAAAAGAATACACAGTTAAAATAAATAAACCATAGTTAAAATCCTTGAAATAATAATAATAAAAACTATTAGTTCTGTGAACAGTAGACCTCGCCCTTTCCCAAAATAAACCAGCGGGAGTGTTTTCCCCTAAACTTTCTCGTATACTTCCCCCAAAAGGTGCCGTTTCTCCTTCCCCCGCGTGGCTAAAAAAATTCGAACTACTGTTATCCAGAATCCAATGACTATTAGAAGGTTTTGCATTATAGTGATTGAAAAATATCTAGGTAAAGAATCCATTTCAAAGAGATGCGTACCGATTAAAGCACTGATGGGTTTCACTCTTGCCGTTTCAAGGACAAACTGATGTAATTCGCTCCTTTCGCGTGCACAGAAGATTGCTTCCAGTATGCATGCGCGTGGAGATAACGGATTGGTTTCAATAGTAAATTATACAGACCGACAGACAGTCAACCCTTTGACGGATTTGGCCCAAAATTTTATACGGACCTACATTCATGACAATAAAACTGTGTACCTGTGTACCAATTTTATCCATCTAGCTCTTCAAGTTTTTGAGTTATAGTGTTCACATGACTTCGGAATACAGACAGACAGACTTCCCGTTGACGGATTTTGTCCCAAATTTGATAGAAACCTGCAAATTATGTTTAAAGACCACATACCAAATTTCATCCCCGCAGCTCTAATAGTTTTCGAGTTATCGTGTTCACAGACATACAGACAGACATAATTCCAAAATTGTGTTTTTCGGAATCAGGGAGGTCTAAAACGTGGAGATTCGTCAAAATCTCGAGTTCGAATTTTTTGACGATTACAATACTTTATCTTTGTATAATTCATATACGAGAAAGTAAAAACAAATATTTAAGATTTGCTTTTTATCGCAGTCTTTAAAAGTCTAGCCAACGTTGTCATTCATCGAGAAGACAGCTTTGTTTGCAAGGACACCGGACATCATAATTTGACTCTAGGAGGTATCCTCTTTAGTCCCCATATATACAATATCTCACAAAGTAATATTTACAATCAATGTACAATATTACACAGCAAAATTATGAATAAAGTTTACTCCCAAACAAATACAAATACTTTGCAGAACAAATGAAGAAGCCAATACGATAAAATATTTCAGCAATGCAATGAAAATCAAGTGAACTAAAATTGGTACAGCTTTGATATCCGGCATCGCTGGCGATAATTTTGCTTTGGCGACTTTTTTCAACAGCTGCAATATAGGACCCCATTGGCGATATTTTGATTTGGTGACTCAACGTATGATGTACGGTTAGGCGACAAAAAGTCGCCAATACAAGATTATCGCCAATGATGCCTTAAATCAAAGCTGTTCCCTAAAATTCTTAAAAGGCATTAATTTCCCAAAAAAGCTACTTCTACTATCAGAAACTTAATAGTGGAAGAAGCACGTGAAGGTGGAAGAAGTAGCTTGATGAAATAATGAGTTTGGTATCTATCATGCAATATGAAAATTGTCGTGATAAATGCGAAAAAAAACTTTACAGAAATAACAGATAATCTTCTTCAAATTCTTTTAACATGGACCGTTTGGTAGAATTGCAGGAAATCCTTTCACGAAGAGAGAAAAACAAGATTAGATCAAACTAAACAGGAAAATAAACTTCTCAACCTGATACTGTGATGTTATCTCTCTCTTTCTCAATGCGAATTATTTGCACAAATATTTGCTTTAATCAGTATTAACAAAATTACAATTAAATCTATATTTTATTAGTATTAACAAAATTGCTGTTAAATGTCTGCTTTTATCAAATTACAAAAATTACAATTACACGTCTACTTTTATCAGTAATAACAAAACTACAATTACTGTTTTGTCTTTACCAAAATAATCACATTTTTCATGGTGCCAAAATCGCCAATTACTCGCCAAAACGCTGAAATCAGTTAACCGGATTAGATCAAACAAACTTAACCTCTTGAAACGAATTCATAAAAAATCCTTCCATAAGCATTGTACTTTATTGCTTCAAGGAGCATTCCTGTCAAATTCGAAGAAAATCGAACAACGCGTTTGGCTGTGATTGGGTAAAGAACTAATTTGCAAAATGCTAAATTGTCAAATTGAAACAGAGACCTCGTTTCCCGCGGTCATTAATAAAAATTTAAATTTTTTTTTGTTTTCGTTGGAGTGATTATTTTTAAATAACTTCCTTTCCTTCCAAGCAGTCTCTTTTATTTGATGTATCAAAATTACTTTTAAGAATTTCACCAACTTGGTTGCTTTTCGGGAACTGCAACCATATTAAACATGGTTCACACCAAATGGGCCGACAGAATCGAAAAGTAGTAAACGAATCTAAAATTTTTATGGATTTTTAAAAAAAGAATTTATGAATAAGTTTTTCATGAATTTATATCACATTGAATCATTATTAATTGCCAAGACACGAATTAAAATGAGTATGTGACTAAAGAAAGGGTATAACATTCCACTAATAATGGTATATGTAGATTCTGTTGCTTGACCTAAATCCTTTAGCTTACTTTTTATTAAAAAGTTTCATTTGTAGTTCTGTTGTCTCTCAAGAGGAGTAAACTAAGCCTATTTAGATGGAAACTCTTTTCGTTGACGGGAAAGTGTTTCCTTTCTTTCTGTTGAACCAAGAGTAAGAAATCGGAAGCTTTGAGTGGAAGTCTTAGTAGCCCAATTTCCTGGTAATTTCCGGCATTTTGTGCGAGAATGACTGCCATTTGTTCTTTGTTTCCGACATATGTGTTCGTCAACAAGTCAAAATACGTCTAAGCACACTTTATCTGGGCAAACATTCTGAACTAAATCGCGTTCAAGTGAAATTTGATTTTCGTACTGAAGTGAGTTTAGCTATAGTTATGGTTTTATCACAGTTAATGAATTTCATCCAGGGGATCAAGTTTAGTTTTACCATGCTTTGTCAATGGTAAAACTAAACTTGATAATTCACATTGTAGATTTTCCATTCACTCTTTTAATATCTTTCTCTCTTCAAAAATATAAACTTTCTCGAAACTGTTTGTATTTTGTTTCTTCATTAGAAATAATATGAAAAATAAATCAATCGTGAAAACTGCCTTTGAACAAATGGACAAATACTGAAAAAAATTTAGTCTTAAAAATGATCTTTGGTATCAGATGAATTATTAACTGAGCTCTGTCAGAACAAAAGCGTGAATTTAAAAAATTGTATTGGGTTACCCTATTAGCAAAAGATATTGTGTGATATTTCCAAGATGTTATTTTGAATGCTGTTCAACATCGCGAAGATATCGTAGCGATATTGTAATTCATTCTGCACAATTAGGGTTAGTTTGGTTTAATATTGCAGGAACCAGCATTGGTGATTTCACTCGTGGGAAATCCGAGTTTGTCTAATACTGGACAAGTTTTGGATACTGAAGATATTTAGATACTGCAGAAATGAACATAAAGGGATTGAATAGAGTACAAAGGACTTAAATTTAAAGGCAAAATATCGTACAGCTTGTTAAAGAAAAAAAAAGTAAAGAGTGTAGACCTCTACAGTTCCGCGATGGACAAATTTGCTATTGGTTGAATTTAAGAAAAGTAAAAATAATTAAACTTATTGATGAAATTTTGCATTTGATTTTTTTAGAAAAATCACGTAAAATTCTCAAAAACGCACTGTTTTAGAATACAATAAATTAAATAAATCCTGATATCAGCTTTTTGCTTCGATTATTTTCAACAAAGCACTTGCACAGTTCGTCAAAAGAGTATGCGAAAACATTTTATTATTTATCTAATGCCAGATAAAATAACATATGCTATTTGGTTTCGAAATGTGTTCTCTAAAAATAAATGTAAATCGTATTTGCTTAAGATTACGTTTTTTATATTTATTTTATATTATCATCAAGTTTTCCATAAGCCATCAATGTTTCCTCTTTTAAATGGTCCTGCTCATTAAAAACCCTCTGAATATGAAATTTCTTGGATGTCGAAGCAAAACAACCAGGGATAGATGAAAAAACTTTTTTAAGGACTGTCTCAATTTATACAAATGTAGAAATCAGGTGGCTTTTATAATTCCCTTTTTTTTCCTTTTCACGTTTCATAACTGGATTCGACAATTTTACATGGAGACTTTTAGATGTTCAATCAAATATATGCACCGAAAAAGATGTGCAGTAAAAACTGTTGTTAATATATGAATAACATACAGTGTTTTTTTACATTTACGGCAATAAAATTAAGAAAAACAAACCAAAATTCAATATAAACGAAAGCACTGCGTGATCTTCCCCTTATCCCAAAATCAGCTAACATTCTGAAAAATGGAAACATATTTCTTTCCGCTAAATGACAACACTGTTTCTGGAATTAATCCTACGTTCCCCTTATATTAAAATATGTATGACACGCATTATATACTTAATTTCTAATTATAAATTTGTAAATATAATTTCTTTAGCAACCTGCATAAATATACTCAACTATTCAGAAGCCTTTTCCTATTTTACGATTATCTTATATATTATCTATGTATAAATTTATTTAATTTAAGAAACATCTGAACTTTTACCACAGTTTAGCAAGATTTAATAAAAGTTACCCATTTTGCAAAATATCTTATTTTTGTCAAACATTTTTGTATCAGCTGTCAAATAAAAGTCAGAGGAAAGTCTAATTTAAACTACGAGAGAAAAATAAGATTAGAAAGCCTGTAACGGATGGGCTGTCTAACCTGCGTTGTTGTATTTCACTTGAATAATCTGATAATTTTAGCAGAGGTTTCAAAGTAAACTTTTAAACGGAAAAAAATTCCAAAGATACTCTTCGATTTTTATACGAGACGGATGTTTGAAATAATTTGATATGTCAACTTATCTGAAACATCCTACAGTTAACACATTGGCATGTATTCAGATCTACTTATTTTATTTTCCAATCCTTAACCCTTCGTGGGAGGGCCTGGTGTATGGTACAATTTGGGAGGGCGGCGTATAGTATATCGTTTCTTCCACCCTCTGCTTCAAATTTTCTCCCATTTTTCTTAGTTTCTTACTTTAACTCTTTGAAACCAGCTAGAGTGAGAATTGAAGTGCCTCAAAAACTGGAGTAAATTTTCATTCATGAAATCCTTTCTTTCTCTGCAGAAATTCCAGGAGGACGACACTCTTGTGGTTGCGCGATCAGCAAAGAAAGGAACCACTTTTCTCCCGTAAAATTCACACAGGCGCCCGAAACCGGCCTGTGTCGAATGAGGCGGGATAGGGCTCAGAGGGTTAATCTGTTCAGGAACATAATAGAGACAAATAGAGAAAAAAATGACAGATTAAATAGAAAAAGAAAAAAATGCATTTGATATATATTGAATAAACAAGCATCTGCCACGAAAGGACGGCAACTTTAAGTAGATCGGGAGTTGGTCACCAGTTGTATAAAATTTTTGGCTGTTTTAATTTAAAGACTCGAAAATTCCTTTCAATGTATCTAATTTATCAGTTTTTCTGTGTGCGTCCCTCTTCAGGAGGTACAATAAACTTCCTTGGCGTATTTGGAGGGGCGGCGTCCTGAGTTCGCCAACATGACGCGAGCTCAAAAAAATGATTAGAATGGAAGGTGGAAGTTCGATTGAACGAACCGGTTCGAATCATTGTAATCGGGGGATGTTCCTATTAGGTTAGACGAGGGGAGAGGGCTCAGGAAAGAACAGTGAAAAATTCACAGCAAGATAAAATTCATTGGCGTACTCCATACGCCAAGAATCATTGTACTCGGGGATGTTCAAATTAGGTTAGACGAGGGGAGAGGGCTCAGGAAAGAACAGTCAAAAATTCACAGCAAGAAAACAATTCATTGGCGTTCTCCAAACGCCAGCCCCTCCAATTAAGGATTAAACATTGAACCTAAATATATATGTTAAATTACAAAGGTGCGTGGAAAAAATTATGAAATAGATCAGGATACTTTAGATTATATTTTAAGAAATAAACAAATTTACACTTCAATATGTCTTCGAACATAAAAGTTCCCGTGAGTAAAATGCTCCTAATACGCTAATTGTGTGGTGTACAAAATTTGAGTATTGTGTTATGATAATTTCCAGAGCTGATAAAAGTCAAAATACTGAATTACACTATTTGTGGATACCTCTCTAAGAGTGAAATTCATGTCAGTGATTTTTATCCTAGGTGTCATACACCAATCCCAAAATGAAAGAATAGTTTTGAAATGAAGCAATAGTGACGTTTGTATGAAAACAGCATAGCAATATCTTTACACAGATCTTGCAAATTTCGCCCTAAATGTTTCGCATTCTTTCCAATACAGAGGTGCATTAATTTTATAAACCCATTTGTGAATTCGATCAAGATCCATTTTTGTTGTTATATATTCCGTCGCTTAACAAGAAATGCCAACTATCTCATTTTTTGAAATTTCATAGAGAAAGAAAAAATATAATTTACCGCAAACAATAAAATAAGGAATATTCTGAACCAAATTGTTTCTTTTATGCTAAAAAACCAGGAAGAAAAAGAAATTAAACAAAATTTCTAATAGCAAAGCCCGAATTCCTGTAATTCCAAGAAGAAATTTAAGTTGATAATTTTTTAGATGAATAATAATTAAATCAGTTATTTATTCATCATCGAACATAAACAATAACCTAAATTCAGGATTTAAGAAAATTATTTTATTGATATTATCTTCTCAGACTGTATACAAAACAATGATATGTTTAATCATGCGACAAATGCATTTAAGGATTCAAAAATTTCTAATTACATTGTTCCCCCAGATATACATACTTTCTTGTAAAAAAAAGCATAAAGATTTATTAAATAAGGCATTAAAAGCCATTCAGTGAAGTTTGCTTCAGACGAAAACCAAAAAAGTTAATTCTCGTCTTTCTCACTTCAGTAGAATGTACTAGCCTAAGTCCTGAAGCAATGTCTTTCCTTAATTAACTTTGTCTGAATCTTACAGATAATTCAAATATGTAAAAGCTCTCGCAGTGCAATTGGTACGTAGAGATAATTGCTTTAACTCTATTGAAATTGGGTCATTCAGGACTGTAATAAAGTAGTCGGATTCAGAAATGTAATTAGCCTTCTACCAGAATCTGAAAATATGTAACAATACAGCTTTAATGTTTTAAAGCAAACTGAAATGATATTTAAACAGCATTCTAAACTTTTCATTCTATATTTATATGTTATTTATTTTGAAATAATATTTGATTTTCTGCAGTTTCTTTAAAATTGGCAATTATTCTTGGCGAATCATCTGTCAGTTTATATAACTCTCACTTTAAATAAAATAGTAATAGGTTTGAATTAAGTAGGGGAGAGTGTAGCATCTTTGTCCGATTGTAAAATGACAGCTTCAGTCTGTGCTGGTAACTAATGTCAAAATTTGGAAGTTTGTGTGTTTAGTACAAAGACCATCTACCAATTGCTTAAATGAGCTTGGTACTTTTTGTAAAGAATACTGCGCCGAATAAAAATATTTAGCAATGAAAAGCAAATAGTGCAAATATTACTTTTGGCCTCATAACATTTTTTGAAGTTATTGAGCAATGACATTAGAGTATACATCTATAGACAGACTAAGAATATTATTTTGTGTAAACTCTTTTTTTTCTTTCTATTCCTAACCAAAATAAGTTATAGAGGTTTATATGTGAAACTATACTATGCTGTACCTTTGACCACCATGGTGTGTTGTTCGTTTGACCAGGTCAGATGTACTTCTAAATACTTCTTATTTAGGAGAAAATAGGAATATATCAACTTTTCCTAAATAATATAAATGAATACGAATTGGTAGGCCAAATTAAAGTTTCAGCATAAAAAAGGGGTTTAAATTAAAGCACTGATTATCAATCAGTATTTATTGGTTTAAAAAAACTATACAAAATCTATAATAAAGGCAGTTTTAGGATAATTGACAACACTGGAAAAAAATGAAGAAGACATGGATGCTACAATTCAATTTATGCAGGAAAAATAAGGATAGATGTTTCAAATTATGAAGTTGAATAAAGATTTTCATTATTTTGTAGCATAATGAATATACTCGAAAATAAATGAAACTTTTAAGAATTATGAAATCTTGTAAATAACTTGTTTGCATTTATAACAACTAGAGTTTTAATCAAAAATAATATTATTATTGTTTTATGTGGTTAAAAGTCATTTTCATATTTATGTTTGTTTTCATAATAAGTCCAGATACAAGGTACAGCATCCCCATGTCAGAAGTACAACCCTATGTTGTACATTTGAACACCATGTAAGGTTTTAAAAAATAATTTAAACTGTTAAAATTGAAAATTCCGATCTTTTAAAATATCTAACAAATGCAAAACAAAACAGAGTTTAGGCTTGCACTCAAAACAAAATAGTCAGCTTTCAAATGATGGCAATAAAAAATAAACACGGAAAATCGGTCAAAGGTACAACACTCTACCCTATTAGTATTAAGTTTTAAGTATAAAGTTAAATTCAAAATTATAAAGTTTCAATTGTTTCAGAGAGAGGCATGGATATTTCCAACAAAACTTTTCCCGCCAAATAAAACAATGAAATTTGTCTTTTGAATCATAAATGCTTAGTTAATATTTATGTTTATTACAAAATCCAGAATTATTATAGTATTGTTACTAACCAAACAATTGTTCTATAGTATATTCAGTTGATCAAGTAGTATATTTGAAATAGAATTGTGAAAAGTAACTACGAATTTGTTCGAAATTATCAATTTAATCAGGAATTATGAAGAACCACCTAATACACAAACAATGCCGAATTATGAATTTAAGAGTGGTTTGCGAAGTGTCTCAAAGGCGCTCATTTCAATACCAGAAACAAGTAATATAAAAATATATACGAATACAATTAATTATTATCAATATTTTGAAAGAAACAGAAGGAAGATCGGCACTAGTAGAAAAGCCCACGTCTGTGAGCCTGAATAATTGAAGTGAGTTTGGCTCATCATTGAATTGATGGAAGAATACCATTCATCTGGCTTCTGGAAACCCAGGTCTGAATAAGTCTTGATTCCATTTTCAACAGGTATTATTATAACTAATTGTTTTTTCTTGTTTTAACCCGTTCAGAGACGTCACAGTTTCGAAAATCGAGAACAATCAAATGTGCACTTTAAACGTGGATTTCTTCGTATTAATGCATACAAGGTATCTTTTTGTACTAAATAGAAGAGACGCTATACAATTTTGTAATTAACCTTGTACTGTTTTCGAGTTAGGACCGCTAATTTCAAAATTTGCCAATAGATGGCGTTGTAAGTTGTCTAATCGAGTAGCGCAAAGCCTTTTCACTATACCTAGACACCAACTTTATGGCCTAAGCTGTCACCGTTTAGAAGTTAAGGGGGTGTAACGGATATAAGTAGGAACCCTGTATATTAAGTTAGAAATACGTAGCATTGCACAAAAGTATTTTTTTAGATTATTTAATAATGGAATTGAGTATAATTTTTTAAACTACTTGTATCTATAAAATAAAAATTAACCTACAAAAAACACTAGCTGCCGAGTTCTCTGAGGCCGCAACGGTTTTCATTTAGGGAGAACATCATAGCAGAAGTGCTTCTTTTCTTATTATTTTCTAAAATATGACTCCCAAGAGGAATTCTTACCTGGAAATTTTATAAAATGTAAAAATTCCTTAGAATTCTTAAATGGAATTTTCTAGAATAAACAGAACTGGATGGTTTTAACCAAATGATAATATCACTCTTTTTACTTTCTCGTATACGAAGTATACAAAGAGAAAGTATTGTAATCGTCAAAAAAAATTCGAACTCGAGATTTTGACGAATCTCCACGTTTTAGACCTCCCTGAGTCCGAAAAACACCATTTTGGAATTATGTCTGTGTGTCTGTCTGTGAACACGATAACTCGAAAGCTATTAGATGAAATTTGATATGTGGTCTTTAAACATAATTTGTAGGTTTCTATCAAATTTTGGACAAAATCCGTCAACGGGAAGTCTGTCTGTATGTATGTCCGCGGTCATGTGAACACTATAACTCAAAAACTTGAAAAGCCAGATGAATAAAATTTGGTACACAGTTTTATCATCATGAATGTAGGTCCGTATCAAATTTTGGGTCAAATCCGTCGAAGGGTTGACTGTCTGTCGGTCTGTATAGTCGCATACTTGTAAAAATTATATCTCCTAAACCCTTTGGCTTAGATAAATAAAAATTGTTATGACGTTTGCTAATATTAATTATAGATCTGTGCTGAAATTTCGTTTCAATCCGTTCGAAAAAAGGTGTTTAAATTGCACATTGCGACTCTGTTGGCGAGCGTTTCGTTTATTTTACTGAAGTTCGTATAGTTGGCTTTTGACCTTGGCGGTCTACGAAATTGTAGCTTCGAAAGCGCTTCGTTTCTTCCCATTTGGTTCTTGTTTCTCCCTTTTGGCGAATTCTGATCCTGCACGGAATATTTTATTTCCGTTTTGTCGTTTCAACGTGTGCTGTACAAAACTTGTTGTGTTCTGGGAATAAGCAGATTCGAATAAGCAGAGCGAGTTTGCGGGGAACTGACTTAATTTCGCTCATTTTTTATCTCCACTGCGCTAGGGGTTTTAGCTTATTTTTTGTCCCTACATGTGTTAGGAGTATACGAGAAAGTTTAGGGGAGACCACTCCCGCTGGTTTATGTTTTATGTTATTTGTAAAGCATAATGTTACAATCAAGTTTATTGTTTGGAATCATAGTATTATTTGTTAGATGTGTTCTCCATTATTTTGTGCATACAAATGTAAAATGTCAGACTACAGATCTATAACTCTTTACTCTAAAATTATTTTCGACAGTTTGAGTAAAAACATCAAAACTTCATACTAAGAAAGAAATAAAGAATTGTTTGATGTTCATTATTTGAATTGTTAATTGCTTGAATGTTCATTTTCTCATTTCCTCCACCTTTCTAGCTTTTTACCTGAATTTCTCAATATATCCTCAAATGTCTTAGGAGAAAGATCACAATAATCTATCATCCAGCACTTATTCATTGAAGATAAGTCATTATTCATACTTAATCCATTTTGAATCTCAAGAAAACAACTTTCAGTTTTCTATTACATAGTGACGCTCAAAGAATTCTTTTCGAGAAAAGTTATCACTTCGAAACGAAATCATATTTTTAGAACAAGGCTGTCACTCGCCAACCAACCTTGACATTGTACTTTGGTTATCTTTAATTAAGCCTATATCTTTGTCTTTCGTGGGTTGATTTAAACATACCTCTGAGTTTATTCATTAAAATGAAAGAATGGCTCTGACAAAAAGTATTCCTTAATGAAAGAACCATTTTTTAAAATACTCAATAAAAGCTGAAGTGGAACTCTCAAATTGAAAGATATGGTGCTCTCCGGCTGACATTTTTGACAACAATATACATTTTTGGAATGAAAATGGCGAGCAATGAAAGTTGGAAAGCTAATCAACTAAAGCTAACCAGCTAATTTTGTTTTGAGACGTTCACAGAGCAGATAATAAAATATTAGTTGATTTGATAAAATGAATTTCAAATATTCCTTATTGTTTAAGATAAATAATAAATACCAATTTTAAAATAATTTGGTATGAAAAAAAAATGGCTGTAGAAACGATTTGTTTTCCTCGGATGTTCATTTCTTTTCATATTAGTAACGATTACAGTATTGTAACGTACATTTAGACTGCAAAGTGTCCTACTCTAAAGACACTCTAGAGACGGAATCGGCTTGACTCCTCGGAGAACCACTATTTCTCAGTTTGAGACTCCCCCTTCCTCACTTTTTGAAGGAGGAAAGAACTTTGGCGAGAATTTGGCGTCACTTTTTGGACTGTAGCCGCTCTGCGATGGATATGACCGCACAACATTTCGTGTGATTTTGAACTGCGTTTGAGAACAGAGATTTTTTGAAGCGACAATTGAAAGATGATATTCAACATGCATATAGACTGTAATTACTGCTATTCATTATCGAGATGTAAATTGAAAACATTTCATTTGAGGTATAGTCTGTCTTTCGTTACAGCATGTTCAGCCATTCGTCTAGAAATGGCAAATAATGTTAGAACTGTGTTTTAATTTTATTTGGATGATATGCCAAGGAATCGAAGAATGTTAATTGATTATGTCAGTTTGAAATATTTCTTATCGTTGATGATAAAATAGTAAACGATGTTTGTAATGTCAGGGTTGAATATAAATGAAACTATTCATTATACATTTTATTTGCTAAGCAAAAGAAATTACAGATGGGCCATTCATGGTTTTGAAGTGAGGACAGTTAGAAAAAAGTTTTAATTTTAAATGAATTATTGTGGCATTGGAAAACAAAAGATTAAAAAGGGATAAATTTGAGTAAATTAGTGTAAAATATTTCTCCTTTTTAGACAAATGAAATTAGAAGATATTTTTGCGACCAGTTGATTAGGGACTGAGCAATTGAGTTTTTATTTTATTGCCTTGATCAAACTTTTAAACTCAAGCTTATTTTATAATGTTCTTTTTGACCGACTGGACCGGTGTGATTTTATTCGCCTGCGGAGAGGCCGATTCCATTTTAATTTTTTGCAATTTGATTGTTTAACATTTTTAATTGTTTTAATTGCAAAAATTTATTATAGCTGAAAACATTTAGACTATATTTTTCCTTGAGATTTTATTTAGAGAAAATTTTAAAGAAAATGGGTGTAGAGTTCACACTGGTTCCTCTGCCGGAGAAATGGAATGAAAACGAACTCAAAATTGAGCATGTGTATCTCCTTCATCATAAACCCCGGGTCCTCATTGCTAAGTAATCATGTTCTTCCCCCGGAATAGTTATGGATATTTTTCACGTGCGGTTTTTAAATAGTTTTAAAGAAAATGGAATCTCATATTTAAATTAGAATTTTTTTTGGAGAGGGAATGATTCTTAAAAACGTTCTGTTTTTGTGTGTGTATTTTCAGTGACATTTGGTTTTCAAGTGAGGTGTGTTGTTTTGGGGGGATGTATAGGAAATACCCATATGGTTTGTGTAGGTTGAATTCGGTTTTTCCCCTTCTTTTTTATGTGTGGATTTTAAAGTGCTTTTAAAATAAAAAAAAAGTTTGTATAAATAACTCCGGGAGTAGTGTTTTATATATCCCCCCCCAAACACACAGTATTGTGATTTTTCTTTGTTTTGGCAGGGTAAACTTTGTAAATTTGTGTTTTCAAATAATTGCTCAGGATTATTCTGATGTATTCAAAATCCACCCCTGTTTTGGGGTGTAGTATGTGCAATAGTTCAGTGTGTTGTAGGTATTAAATGGGCTAATATTTTTATATTTCTAAAATCTATCCAGTTCCCCTTGTTCTTGAAGACTGGGGAGGTCCCTTTCGTGCTGACGGTAGTCTTTGATATTCCCCACCGTCCCGCTGAGATCCTTACACCTTTCCGTGTAGGCCAGGTCGGTGTGGGATCCTTTCCTTTCCATTCCTAGCTGCAGATCCCTTTTTCAATTTTTATGTTCAATTCAAAAACAGATTCTTCTTGTTTCACTAGAAAATCACCCATCATGATATGACGGGTGCAAATTGCCTCTTAATTCAAGAGATTTCCTGTCAAATCTGACGTGTTTAAATAGATATATATGAGAGAGAAATGTTTATCATTGATTGAAAACAAATAAAATCAGCGTATGTTTTATGACAGGAAATATTTTTTAATTTTCATATTTCTTTATTCAAAAAAACTCTTGGTAAACAACATTCCGTGTGTAGTATTTCTCGTTGTTTAACAATTTTCCTTGCACTTCAGATGTCTAATCAAAACAAAGCACTTCTCTGCTTGTCAAACGTTGCCAAAAAATATTATCAAATTATATCATCACGATTGCACTAAATAATTAGATGCATCGTGGCGTCCAAACTATATCACGCGCATGATATACCACTGATGTAATTTATTACTTTCTTTTAAAAAAACGGAAGTTAATATGAAATATATGATTAATATAACTTAAAATTTCTCGGGAACTATTGATCATAGCGAGATAAATTTTATATCAATGGATATCAAATTTTATTTCACTATTTTAGAGCTTTAAGTTTGGAATTATAACGACAATCACTCTTTTAAATTTAAAATTACTGAAATTATGTTCTCTAACAATGAAATAATGCTGTTTAACATTTCGGAGTGCTATGGCGCGAGTTATATTGTTGGTGACGTCAGAGCGTTACCGAGAGATCTGGTCTATTATATTAGTAATTGTTTATCGTATTAAAATTCTATGGATTAATTATTTCTGAAATTGCACAGTTACGATTACTTCTAATTCTAAGAATCTTTTCCCATTTCTGAGAACATTAAGTTATTTACTCAAAATAATTGGTTACTTAAAAGCCTTAATACTAAGTGTACTTAATGTCATTTGGTATAAGATTGCAACAGGCTACGGGTAAAGCATAGCATTCCTCGACCTAACCGAGGCAGTCCAGTTATGTTTACCAGGAAAAGTTTATTTTCGTTTGAGACGTATTGATTTCCATGTGAGTAGCGACTATAAATTCTTTAATACATTTTTTGGATGAAAAATAATAGCAATAAAATTTGGAAATCTAGAAGGAATTTTGTTTTACAAAACGGTGAAATGGATGAATCTGATCATGTCAGTTTCAAACATTCCTCCATTGTTTAACTTTTAAAAATGGTTGTTAACAATTCTGCAGTCTTAGACTTTTATCCTAGTTCATATTACCGAGTAATAATTTATGAAGAATTTTTTAACCCGGCGACTAGTGTGTTAAAATTTCAAATGGAACTGTAGAACGTTACACTAATTTATTCTATTGTAACAATGTATACTTGATGAATAAATTTATTACTTATGATGGTAGACCAAAATTAATTTTCCTAAGGTATTCCAGTTTTAACATGCATTTAGAGATTTTTGAATACCCGCTATCTAAAAATTAAAGATAAATAAAAAAATACTAAATGTAAAATCGGTTTGAATCGGGATATAACCGGCTCTAGGAAATATGTCTAAATTTTCGAGTTTTATTACTTTTCATACGAGTGGAAAGTTTGTAATTTATCTAATTACAAACTTTCCACTCTTAAGTTATTTAAATTTTACAAGCTTTTATTTAATTTTTCTCATGTTTGTAATGATAGAATTTCATAATCGAATTTCACTCGAATTATAGAAATAGATAATCCTATCCGCAGCTTAAAGTTAGCAGACATAGGACAATTTTTTCCGCTTTGGGTCCAAGTAATCCAAATTGCGGTTTTTAAAGTTTTGCAGAAACTAACATTTATCTTGAAAACTATGCAACTTCAGATTAAGAAAACAAAGACACGCATTTCTATTTCCTTGGATTAAAATTCTTTGGATTTGCTTGGTATTCAAGAAATAAGAAATTAAAAAGAAAAAAAAAACCTAAATGAATGAAAATAGCAACAATGTTTCCCCTTTCCATATTCATATTAGTCAAATAAAAATCAGGCTGATTAATAGCAGTTACTACATGTGTTTGTCACAAGTCGAACATTCTGAAATTAGAATACAGTTGACATTGAAAACTTCAGAGAAATTTACATTAATCTTAAATAAATAAAATAAAAGCAATTTTAAAACAGATCATTATTAATGTACTAAAAATTAGAATGCTTTATTTAAATCATTTCTAAATTATTTTTTGATTTTTAATACATAACTGATTATTATAATGATAATGAAATCTTGAAATCAATTTTTTTCTCATACTTCCTACCATTTGGAGCCCATTGTATGGTATCAAAATTTAATTAAATTAATAATTCACTAGTTATCAAGTTCTAAAAATATTAAAATAGTGTAACGTTAGAATAGACCAGTGAAAAAATTTCAAACCACTAGAGCAGAAAACGAGTGAAAATCGATCGATTACCGATTACAAGATTCCTTCTTTCTCCCTATATATATATTATTATATTATATATATTATATTAGGAAAATTACGAACCTATATATATATATATATAGGTTCGTAATTTTCCTACGGATTTAATTTTAATGAAGATAGATGGAAGCACGAGCGCTAATGAGTTATAGAAGATCTCCTTGAACAAACCATGTGCAGCGTGCATGTTAAACTTCTGGTATGTAGGTGTGAAATTCTCTTATACCAATGTATGATTTTATTAGTATGCAGACGATTCCCGGCGATTTAACAAACAACATATGTGGGAAAGGCAACAGTGACTGTAGTCCAGCGTTACCGTTGGTTCCGGCGTTAGGCACAATGGCGGTTGGCAATGTTTTAATGGTAATGTAGTAACGATATAGGGTAAAGCGGTTAAATTGGGAAGAGGTTGTAATTGGGAACGGTGACTACAGAGCGCACTGGTGAGTTTCTACCGAACTTAAAAGCATGTGCTTTGGTTAAGACACTCTAGAGGAAGAATAAAAACACTTTCCTACTATTTTCATTGTTACTTGGGAACGTTAGTTACCTTTAATTGCAACAGTGTTCAGAAAAGTGAAATCAAAATTTCTTAATTTTTACTTGTCTTTCTCTACGCCGGTTATATGCAAGCTAAGTTGCTAAGTTATACATTTCTTAGATTCGTAGGATATAAAGATTGGGAGAAAAGTTCAATTTTCCTTTCTGGATTTCATCTTTAAGAACAGGTTAGTGTACTTAATTACAATTTTTACTGCAGGGTAATTGGGAACAAGCTTCTAATCTAACAAAAATCTATAATTTTTATGTATTTGGAATAATTTATGATTTGATAGGAAACAATTTTCAATCTAGAAACTGTGCTGTGTTCCATCCCGTCAGTAAAGTTCACTGTTTTATGTCAAATTAACAAATGACATTTTAAAACAATTTACCATATGATCTACATACATATTACTTTTTACGTATGAAAGTTCTTTCTGAATAATTAGTCCAGTCAACGAAGGCCAAAAATCGACGAATAGAAAAAAAAATGGTGTAGTTTTGAAATTTGGCACAGTTGTTGGGGATAGTGTCCTAAACAACATACCAAAAGTCCCCGCCCGTGGGGGTTGCGCGGGGGGTACAGGGGGGTTTAAAGGGGGGCTTTTTCAGTTTTTCTTAAATATCTCGAAAACTATGTGGTCTAGAGAAAAAGTCTCAGTTACAAAAATACACTACATTAAATTCCCTACAAGAAAAGACCTACATCTTTATTTTAGCATCAATAGTTAAGAAGATATAGGGAGTTGAAAAAGTGAGAATTTTTGAAATTCCTTATTGTAATGGTAAAATCAATAAAAAATGCCGAAGTAACAACCTTCAGAAGCACCTCATGCCTATATAATAATTTTATAAAGGTAGTATTGTATGTGTTGAGAATAGTGGCGGCGTCGGGGCGGGGGGGGGACACAAATATATTTGATGAACAGTCGTGATCCCTTCCTCCCCTCAATCCACTTCTCTCCATAAGATCAATTCTGGTCGAGTCAACGAAGGAAAAATAGGGGAAAAAATGGTGTAGTTTTGAAATTTGGCACAGTTGTAGGGATTAGTGCCCTAAACAACATACTGAAAGTCCCCGACAGTGGGGGTTACTCCGGTGGTACAGGGGGGGTTAAAGGGAGACTTTTCCAGTTTTTCTTAAATATCTCGAAAACTGGGTTCTAGCGAAAAATACTCAATTACAGAAATAAAGTACATTAAATTCCCTACAAAAAAGCTCTACATCTTTATTTTAGCATCGATAGTTTAGAATATATGGGGAGTTGAAAAAGTGAGTATTTCTGAAATTCCTTCTTGTAACGGTAAAATCAATAAAAAAATGCCGAAGTAACAACCTTCAGAAGCACCTCATGCCTATATAATAATTTTATGAAGGTAGTATTGTATGTGTTGAGAATAGTGGTGGTGTCGGGGCGCGGGGGGGGCACAAATATATTTGATGAACTGTCGTCATCACTTCCTCCCCTCA
Organism: Araneus ventricosus; assembly: GCA_013235015.1. NCBI lineage: Eukaryota > Metazoa > Arthropoda > Arachnida > Araneae > Araneidae > Araneus > Araneus ventricosus. The sequence goes on along the minus strand of BGPR01000042.1, from coordinate 1,221,941 downwards.
CATCCGTTCCCCTCCACAAGATAATTTCTACTCAGTCGCTTGGTTCTGTAAACGCTCCAAATGAGTATATTAAGACAATATAATCTAAATATACATAAATATGATGAGTTTAACATAAAAGCTCGCAACATTCATTTTTTCCACATTCACAACATATGTTTTTCAACACCTAGTCAACATATCACTCACTGTAAAATGTGTTGGGGGAATTTCCAGATTTTACTAGAATGTATAACTCTGGGCGAATACTGGAATAACAGTTTTAGTAGAACAAAAAAAAGAATACAGACGTTTTCCTGTGATTGCTGAATTATAGTGCGTTATATTAACATTATTTATAGATTCACAGTATGATGCAATGGCTGAAAGTGTTCATTATGTGAAGATTATGTTGTGACTGACTCTATAAGTGTGGTGTAGGCGAAAAGAATAGATGGGTTGATTAAAGGCAGTATTGCAAGAAAAGATGGAAGCACGAATTATTCAGAGGACGAAAAAGATTGTTCTTCATGCTCTTGCAGGAAAAAAAATACACGAGACCCTCAATCAATTACAAGAGACTTGAAATGGCTGTTTTAGATGGACAGCCTTTAACATCAAAATTCTACCCTGTTTGTGTTCATGCCAGCTTGAATTTGATTTTAAAAGTAAGACAGCTATGTGCTGTCATGATTATCTGACTAATGGTGCACCTCTAGAAGAGGAGTTCGAACTCGATTGAGCAGTAGAGGAATCGAGATGATTTAATTACGAACAAGTGTCAAAAAGTGTTTTAATCATATTTTTATGTAGGTATGTATATTATATATATATATATATATATATATATATATATATATATATATATATATATATATATATATATATATAATATAATAATCATTATATAGATATAATATTATATATAGATAGCACCAATTTGAATAAAACTTTCTTTCTTAAAAAATAAGGCTAGCTTTTTCAACCACTTTGTAAATTCTCTCATATATATTCTAAGACCATTCATCCTAGGAAAAAAATGAAGGACTGTTTTTGTAGGAAGATTTAATTGTATTTTAATTTTGTAATTGAGTATTTTTTCGCTAGAACCCATATTTTTCAGATATTTGAAAGGCAAAAACTGAAACCTTGCTTATCCCCTCCTGTACCCCCCGGCGTAACCCCCACCGTCAGGGACTTTTAATATGTTGTTTAGGGAACTATTCCCTACAACTGTGCCAAAGTTCAAAACTACTCCATTTATTTTTCTATTTTTCCTTCTTTGACTCTACTAGAATTGATCTTATGGAGAGATTGAGGGGAAGAAGGGATCACGACTGTTCATCAAATATATTTGTGCCCCCCCCCGCCCCGACGCCGCCACTATTCTCAACACATACAATACTACCTTTATAAAATTATTATATATGCATGAGGTGCTTCTGAAGGTTGTTACTTCGGCATTTTTTATTGATTTTACCATTACAATAAGGAATTTCAAAAATTCTCACTTTTTCAACTCCCTATATCTTCTTAACTATTGATGCTAAAATAAAGATGTAGGTCTTTTCTTGTAGGGAATGTAATGTAGTTTATTTTTGTAACTGAGATGTTTTCTCTATAACCCATAGTTTTTGAAATATTTAAGAAAAACTGAAAAGGCCCCCTTTAAACCCCCCTGTACCCCCCCGCGTAGCCCCCACGGTCGGGGACTTTTAGCATATTGTTTAGGGCACTAATCCCTACAACTGTGCCAAATTTCAAAACTACACCATTTTTTCCCCTATTTTTCCTTCGTTGCCTGGACTAAATGATACGAAACCGTTTAACTTCAAGTATGGAAGAAAACATAACACTGATGGTGCAATCTGAAGATGAGGATTTTGTCTCTTTTCAACAAGAAATGGAGGCTGAGGAGATGGAGGAAGTATTTTATTTGGAATAACTCATGGTTGATTTTTCAACAAATATGTTTGTTTTCACCGATAACGCTGGAGGTGCCAGAATGAAGGCACATTATACGTACGTCTGCAGGATTCAAGAAGTTAACGGTGGTGAATATGATATGACAGATTTGAGAGCTACCAAATTGGCTAAGTCAAAATTCGATTCGGTGGTAAATTATCAGCTTGTTATTTCCGAGAGTCTGTTGAAACCTATACTTCTAGATCGTATCTTTGAAGCAGATTGTAGAAAAGAGTTATTTGTTTTTCAGGTAGTGTGAGTGTTAAAGAAAAATTAGTAGAACAGTGAATAGAACGTTAAATTTCAAGTGGAGAACGTATTTTCTACAACTAAATTGAACTATTTGTTTCTACTTATTTTCATGTGTGATTTTTCAATCTTACCCAGTTCCTTCTAGTGTGTCATAATATTTAGTTGTTTCAGTTTCTATAAAGACTCATTTCCCAAGTTTTCTCGACAAAATTTCAGTTAAAATGATAAGAAATTACACGTAACTGAAAAGAGTAAATAGTTATAATAGATTATATGCGATATTCCATGAAATAGAAGATTTTACTGAAAAGTATTCAAAATACAGTATTTTGTAATAATTGGGAAAAGGCAATTAAATGCATTTTGTGGAAATATACGGTACTTTGTAATCATTTCAGATATATTCTCTTCATATCAATTTATTACTGGGATTAGAAGCCGAAATCCGTGTTCCCAATCACCCCGTAGTCTCTGGGATAATTAGGAACACTTCGGGGTAAAAAAAAGACGTTCCTAAAAGTGAGGTGCATTAATTAATAAATCATTTTTGATAGGAGGCATTGTTCTACGAACACTGCAGAATATATTTATGCACTCACAGAAAATATCTTTCCTATTTTCCATTGTATAATATCCTTTTAAAGAGAAGAAAATGAGAGAGTCTGCAAAATTCGTCTCCAATTACCCCAACTGACTTTACTAATTGTTATTCGTATAATAATGGTAACATTTCACAATTATCTTAAACATCTGAAACCTCTCTGTAACTGTCATACCGTCGCCTAACAATCAACACCACCTATCTCAATCTGTTTAAATTTCAAAGAGGAAGGAAATAATCAAATTTTTTCAACCAATAACGAATATTTCTGAATTTTTTAACATCCGATATGAACATGAGTCCGCATGTTCCTACCAGATATGAAAAAAAAATCCGAAATATTCGTTATTGGTTGCGAAAATTTGATTACTTCCTTCCTCTTTGAAATTTCAAAAAGTTGAGATAAGTGATGTTGCTTGTTAAGTGACGGTATGTAGATGATCATTTCTGTCTCTTAATATAAATATTCCTAAGTGTCTCTAAATAAAGTAATTTAATTGTATCATATCTGCTCTTTTCTTTGTTTCTATGCATTCTTCTTGATGCACCATGCCAAATATCTTCTTTTTCTAATTAGCAAGTGTCTAGGAGTATGATTCTGGCTTTGGTTTCGAGATATCCCTTGATATCTTTCTATATACATGAATCAAGTCATGTTAAATAAAATTGTGTAAAGAATACACAACTTCAAATAATAAAAAAAAGCACAAAGTTTTTCTTGGAATATAAATAATTCAACCATTCCAATTGAGAACCAATCAAGAAATTGGAAATCTCTTAAAGAATGAAAATAACAAGTCTCATCATTTGTTTCTCTTCCATGTTCATCCTGATTCCCTGAAAATTATACTGATTATGATTCTCTGAAAGTCATATTGATTAATGACAATGACTACATAGGTTTTTCACAAGTCAGACTTTCTAAAATTAGAATAAAGTTAAGTAATTTAATTGAGTATATTGATTTTCCAGTCATTTTACTATGCGTTTCTGTTTGCCGAAGTTAATTTCATAAAGATAAATGAATTAAACGTTTCAGAGACCACTGAAAGGATGCGATAAAATTAATTTTATTGCAAATCAATACCTTTAATTAAATATTTGGTCTATGTAAAAAAAAGTGCTACCAAATTCACAATTGGATAATGTTTCTTCAAATTTAAAAGTGAAAGTAATTGCGAAAACAATGCAACATTACAGATAATGATTTTATCTGCTCTAATTAAGAATGTATTGGCTTGCTTAATACTTCTATGAAGCGCAAGAAACATCACTAGAAATAACTAACCGATAACATATTTCTTTTCAGCTAATTTCTCTTAATTACTCCAGTTTTCGAGTCTGCATCAAACGACGAAGTAACATAATGTATCAAAGCAGAAAACGAAGGTCTAGCTTATTAACAGAGAAAAGTGGTAAAACTTTTCAAGTTTCCTCTTTTCATTTAATTACATTCCCTGCTGCCGTGGTGCTGGATTTGTCGTGGATGTGGAATTTTTAAATACTCGGAAAAGAAAATGGTTCTTTTATCTCTCCTTTCTTAAAACGTGGAAGAATTATAGTTATCTTACTTAAGAAAATGAAAAGTTTTTGGAAGATGCGTTGGGTTTGTTCTCTTTACATAATTGGTCCAGTTGAAAAAGGTTCTTGAGGAATGGGAAAGTTCTGAAAGGAGAAAACCTAATTATTCAAAACGAGCAGTGAAAGTCACTGAGTTGTAGGTGCGTGCAAATTAAGACCTCGTAGTATGTGTTGAAGAATGAAATCTTGGTAAGATAAGAGTGGATTTTTCCATTTTTAAAAGTAAAGCAATATTATTAAGATCCTAAGGATTCCTTAGGATTTTTTTCTTTTACACTGAAAATGTTACCAATTAAAAAATATGTTTCAAGCATTTTTGAGGTGCAAATACTTTAGCATTATTACTCATATTTTAATTATAAAAAACTTTTATAAATAACATGGGTAATACTCTTTTTTTTAAAAAAAATTGTGCTGTCTAATTTCAATGAATTTCTTTATGCATTATGTTAAAGTTAGTTCTATATTTGCTTTTAAGGTTTGATACAATATACTGGTCACATAAATAATTTAAATTAGGTATTGAGACATTATGGATATCTTTAAGAGTATATAGCAATCTGGTAACTGTTGACGTCATTTATTTTGAATTTCTTCTTCGAAATCTACATTCATCTTATGACTGAGTTTTAAAAATCTGAGGTTTTATATTTGTATAAACCACGATTGTTGTTTTAAAGCAAAATCAGATTAGAATTTCTGCGTCTATTTATTAATTTTTTTTCTCTCTGGAACTTAGAGAATTATGTCAGAGGTATATGCTTGCATTAATTCAATTAAAGTTTAAAATTATAAATCTAGTAGAGTCTCATGCAAAGTTTTTAAAATCTAGGAAGCAAAAATACTTAGACTAATCAACAACTGTGCCTTATTCTTTATCACTAGTGATTTGAAAAATGTATGTCGACTAAGTAAAACGTTTAAAATTTATTTATTCAAAATTATTGTTTACGCAAAGTTTATAGGGGAGAGTCGCCGAATTTGGACCGCTTGAACTTTTTTAATGTACAATGATGGAAAATTAATTGTAATGAAAACAATTAGTATAATTTTTTTTGTAGTTTACTTTTCTACAGAACAGTGTAACTACTTTTCATGAAATACACTTAAAATTAGGAAAAAAAACTTTAAAAAATTGTGCCATCGGTCCAATCAAGGAAATCGGTTGCTTAGATTGGACCACTGTTTACCCAAATTGGTCTACCAATTTCTTTAAGCACAATGAAAGAAAAATATTTTTTGATTCTCAAATTTACTCTGTTTTTATTTTTTCTCAGCACACAATGCATTAATTCCAGTATGACATTTTATGCACTGTATCACTTCCTCATCTCCCTTTTTTCCTCACAAATAATACAAATGTTACGTTTACTTAGTTTTTATACATTCTGATCCAACATTTGATGGCTTTAGTTTTCTGGTATAGTTTATTTGCTTTAACTTCCAATTTATGAGGACTATTAGTGGAGACAACTGCTTTTTGAGCTATTCCTGTAGTTTAAGCTAATAACCCCATTCATTTAACTGATCCAATCTTGGCAACCATTTGCGGTCCAATCTAGACAACCTTTGGACAGCAACAACAAAAAAATTTCCCTAACCTTATTTTTAAACTATTTTAATACAATTATTGCAGTAAAATGGAACCAAATAAATTTTTGATCTGGAAATCTAATAACGTATTTTCCTACTTAATTTGAAATAGCGCGAGGCATTTTTGTCTTTTGTTAAAAAAATTAATTGATGATTCCTTAATCTAAACACTTGTTCTTTAACTGCAACCAAGCAGCGCCTTCTCTTAAAATGATTTCATACACTCCATTTACTCCACTACAATATAATTTGTAAATTTTATGTCCTAAATATTTAATAGAGTTGAAATGATCATACCGCTCCAAATTCGGTAACTCTCACATACATGTAGACGCGGATATGATTTCAGACTACGTTTTTAAAACACTGATTATAAACTTAACGATAATGAGGACTTTCCTTAATTCTTTAGTCGCAGGCGTTTAATCTAAGTAAAATGTGTTAACGGAGACGGAGTTTGACTTTTTATTTGGATTAAGGGATAATAAAAGATGAGTGGTAGATTAAATTTTTAACCTATCATATTTAACATGCTAAAGAAAAATATAATGGGTTAAAATTTCCAACCATTTTATAAAGATCATTATTATTTTTGCAATGTTAACTCAGTAGAAATACCACAAACAAAGACTGGTGAAGTCTAAGATAATGTTGTAACAAGGAAAGCGGTATCGCCGGTGAACTGCGCAATCTTGGTGATAACAGAGTTTATAAAAGTTTTATTAATATTATATTAGCCCAAATCTCTGTGTAACGCTTACGTGGTTTGTAGTTGCCAGAGATTCAGACCAGACAGCCTGTCTACAATTAGCATGCGCACAAGATACTGTTTTGATTCTTTTTAGTGATGATTTAATATCAAGTAGGAGTTATGATAGATTTTTTCCGCTGATTTTAGCAGTTTCTTTTCTTCTTTTTTATTTTATGTAGATTCATTGATGCGGATTTAATAAAAAATAAGATTGATACCGGAATTAATTTTTTTCCTAATATAATCTTTTAGCATTTTTTTTTCCTCTGTGTGTTTGGAAAATAAGAATCTTTTTGTTAAATTATAAGATCTTGAACTTATTCAGCAGACGGACGTAATTGCTATTTGACAGGTTTTTTAGAAGAGTTAAGTAGTTTCTTTTCCTTTTTAATTTACATTACTTCATCGATGCGGATAACAAACAGGAGTTATTTATTTTCCAAAATTTTCCGGCATCTTTTTTATTTGTTTATTTTGTGTATTTTTCCCTCTTTCTGCTAAATTTCCCCATTGGTCTCCGTCATTATCAAATGGAACGAATCAGATTTATGTTATGGCGTCAAAAAACTCAGACAGCTTTTTTTTAAAGCATAAATATGCCGACTTCATCGATTTCCGTTTTTTCATTATAATTTTTTCATTTCTGAAGCACTCCGCCAGTGTGCATAAGAATTTCTACTACAACTTTTGTTAGTAAAATTCTAACAATAAGATGGCAGATATTGCTGGCAGGATAAAAGCCCGTCTTAGACGGGTACAAATTTTCTAGTTATTAAACCTCTGAGAGCCCAATTATTTTGAACTTTTAGCCCTCAGTCTAGAAAATTTGGCTTTTAAAGTAAATGAATCGATGTTTTTTGTGTTTAATTATATCTCTCATATCTTAAGAATACCTTATCCATGTCTGTTAAAGAAAATATATATATAAATGCGAGCTATCTGCTTTTGAACTGTACATGAAAAACGGAAAAAGGCGTTTGCTCCGCTCGAAGGATTTTAAAAGTTTTGTTGCTAAGCAAATTTAAATCATTTTTAAGAAAGAATGTTGGAATTTTTTGTATTTATTTTCTATCAATATTTGAAGTGAATTTATTCAGGTCCTCTTAAGGAAGGGCAGTAAAGGTATTAAATTTAAAAAATATAAAAACATAAAATAGGTAAATTAGTTAATTAAAGTTTTTGTCTTTAAGCAAATTGAAATAAACTTTGGAATATTTTTTGTACTTCCATTTTGTATCATAGTTTGAATTGAATGGTTTAGATTCTCATAAGAGAAGGAAGTAAAAATATTACATTCTTACAACAAAGTGTTCAGCTTTAAAATGAAATATGTTCATTGAGAAGAATAAGATGTTTAAATAATACGAATGCCATGAAATGGAAAAACCCAAGTATGAAAAAAGAGTGTAAGTTATATTTGAGCATAATTTTGGTTATAAAAAAGCAATTTTCGATAAGTGAAATTTGAAAACTTTTGTTTAAAAAGATATAAGCAGAATTCACAGCAAATGTAAGTAATCAAATTTTAATCATTAGATATGTATCAGAATTATAATTAATTAGTAACAGTAATCAGTATCAAATTTTAATCATTAGATATGCATCAGCATTATAATTAAAATACTGTATGATTAGGGATTGCAATCCGGCACCAATTTCAATCCGGTCGGATCCGGCCGGATTCCCATCGATCCGACCGGATCCGACGGGACCCGGCCGGATTGGACACATCAAAACTATTTTGCCTTTTCATTCCAAAATCAACTGTATAAAAGATGATAAAGTGAGTGTATTACAAAGTTTCTAAAAGAAGCGATAATTTCTTATGAAATAAACTTTTTTACACTGTTATAATTAATCAACATTTACGTATGAATCAACAACAAAAATTTAGTACAGTGTAACTAATTAAATTGTAATTGTTATGTTAGTTTAGTAATAATTAGATAATGACGGGCGGTTAAGTTCAGTCTCACTTACTAGATTTCACAAATGACATCAATGATAACTTGTAATGTAACTTATATTATGTAAGTAACTTATATTAAATCTAACTAAATCAAGCTTATCATCTGAGATCACAATAATTAGGTATTTTAGACACGCCAAGCAGTCTCATTCTTATAAGTATGACAGTCATCATGAATCTGTTTAACCAATGGAACAATTATACAATAACGAGTTTAAAACTTCTTCGTATTTTTTAATATACTTACTTTAAATTATTATTTTAAGAAAAACAATTAAAAAAACTCACTTTGGTTTTGAAAAAATTATCGTAGGAAACAAATAGTGTTAATTGTGTCATCTGTCAATCGACTTCTTACAGAGCTACAAATATAACCAGCGGCCTAGAAAGCCCTTTCTGCTTCTACACTTGTCGGGTTTTATTGTCAACAAATACTCATGAATAGAAGACAAGTATTTTCCTCTAACTCCTTCACTTTCACATGCAATCATTTCCTTTCTTAATGTTTTCTCATAATCTTTCTCTTTTTTTTTGGTATTTATGCTCTAGGTTTTCATATCTTGCTGGATTTGCATTCGTAATTCTTTCTGTAATGTCAAATCACTTCTCAATGACGATGAATCTCAGTTATTTTCTACTATATTATCTACGTTTTCTTTAAAGATATCATCTTGAAAAACTCTTTCTAAGATATTTTTCATTTCTAGTCTTACAACTTTTTTTTTCGGCATAGTAAATGTATCATCAGTTCGTCTTGTATCATCATCATCTTTTTTTTATTCTGTAAGTATATTAATATTCCTGTTTTCATTTTGAATTGGTTTCAAAAGTGACATGTTTGTTTTTGAACTTTTAGACTAGTACATGCAATGCAACACAAATAGGTACATACTTACAATTTAAAACGTTATTTCGGTCACTATGTAAGAAGAAAATCGTATTATAAAGAAAAATCAGAAATATGGATCGTTATTCAATTCATTTCTAAGTCTAATTATCTACTTAAATCATTCTCGTACTCGTAAATGCAACATAAACATAATTCATCAATCAATTGAACAATAAGAATGTCTATATGTGAAGCGGGTGAGTCAGCGTCGAACGACTCGTACACACCACGCATTTAACTAACTACTCTTTCAACAACGCGAGTATTTTTTCAAGAAATCGGCTTCATGTATTTTTTTTTAATTTACCGGATCCGGTAGACGTCTAATGATGCCGGATCCGCCGGATTACCGGATCCGGTTTTCCGGATTGCAATCCCTATGTATGATACATTAAATAGCATGTTTGATTCTAGATTTTTGCATTATTCCAAAGCTATGTTATGAAGTTCGAATTTTTTTATTCGATTCTGAATTCAACTTTTAATGAGGAATATCCAAGCACACTTCTTTACTGATATTTTCCATTATATGTTTCTGATTTCTATATTGTATCAAAAAACTGAGAGTTGAACTGAAATCCTGACATGAAATCCTTTATTTCCTTATTCGTATTGTCAAATGCTCCAAAAATCCATAAAAATTCAACCATTCATATGCAGTATAGAGTGACAGGATACGAAATGGATTTCTGCCTCCTCCGCTCTTTGAAGTTTTATCATGCACATATTGCTTTTTAGAAGGCCGTCTTGCAAACATTTGAGAAATACATGCGATTTTAGCGATTTTGAATTTAAAAAAAACTGTTTTTTTAGAATTATGAAGAATTTTTTATCTATTCATATGTGATATAAATTATAATTAGTTGATAGTGGCTTAAAAGATTACCACTGAAAACAGGGCGTTTCCCATTTTTTCATAAAGTCAACCTTCCTATAATATGGAATTTTCTGATAATACAGTTTCCATATAAAATGGTACTATGCATATATTGCTTTTTAGAAGACCATCTTGCAAACATTTGAGAAATGCATGCGATTTGAATTTTAAAAAACTGTTTTTCGAGAATTAAGAAGATTTTTTTATATATTCATATGTTATATAAATTATCATTATTTGATAGAGGCTAAAATATTACCACTGAAAACAGGGCGTTTCCCATTTTTTCATAAAGTGAACCTTCCAATAATATGGAATTTTGATAATACAATTTCCATATAAACTGGTGCAAAACTTTTGATTGAATTTGTACAATGTAGCATTATGACAACTCGTTTTTCATTTAACATGGAGCAGTAGTGGAAACTGTGTGTTTGAATTATGTTTGGGCAGTTAAAAGTTAGAGAGGCAGATAAGTCTAAAGAGGGACATTTATGATTACGCCGTGCCACTTCATTTGGCTCACAGAGCACAAAAACCCTTCGCCAATAGCAAAATCCAATTAGAATTGCCACGGTGTGGTCGAAATGTTTGTATGTTCAACCGGTAAGATATTCATTCGGCGCACTAGGCCACAAAACAGAAATGCTCTCGTGTGTAAGGGGAAGCGACCCTCTCTCAGAAAACTGAAACCTTTAACACCACACCGCCGTCTCTAGAACACATGTGGCTCCTATCCGGGTTGGTATAAATGAAGGTGGACTATTTTG